>LR140390.1:0-17237 GCA_900659605.1 Tisbe holothuriae | reverse complement strand
TGCGAAAACCGAAAACCGAAAACCGAATTTCGGTTTATTTAAAAACCGAAACCGAAACCGACGTCGGTTTGCAAAAATTCGGTTTTTGACGGCATGTCGGTTTTCAGAAAGTGGGCACTTTAGACAATTTTTTTTAGCAAAACACACACAAATAATTTAATAAAAGTAATGAAAAATATTGATATATATCAAGCTCTCCTATATGCTACTAAAGCGTGTTGACCCCGGCGTTGAAGAGGCCGTCGAGATGAGGTGGGCGTCGACGAGGCTGCCGGCGGTCAGAGAATAGGTAGCGGTGGACACGGACAGTCGGTGGATGAAAGTGGACACAAAGTGAAACACGTACGAACAGGCTGAGTTAAGATGATCATCTGTCTCTTCCTTCCCTCCCCGCTTCCTCTCTCTCTCCTTTCCGCTCTCTCCTCCTCCTTCCCTTGAGAGGTGCCGCTGAGCTGCGCGACTCTGCGCGCACGCCTGCCCTCTGGCTTATACTGTTACACGTCCCCCTCGAAGCGTTGCTCCGGGGGACGACGCTTCCAATCCAGGAGGGGGAGGGAGAGAGAGAGAGAGAAGACGGGGCAGGGCTGGAAGCTCTGCAATTTTATTGTATTTCGTTCATGTACATGAGGGAAAATATTACCCAGATTAATGAGGTTAATGCACCCTAGCAACCATAATTCTGACTGCAAGTCCTTACTGGCAGCATATCATTGACAAATAGGTAACCAGTCAATATTCAATATTCTGCTTAATCTTAAATTGATTTCAACCCCAAAATTATAAACTGGTTTTGATACTATTTACAATTCTGAAAATGGACCAAAATGATTTAAAATGGAAACGTTTCTTACTATTTACAGTTACATAAATCCATTATAACATATTTTGATTAATGCTTCTGATGAGTCAGGAAATAAATGCGACTCCCGCAGAGTTGTACCCAAACATGTCTACCCATTTTACTCTCTCTTGTTGGCGCTGTGCAGGCGGATGCCCGTGAGTTCAGGAGTTGATCCGGGGATGTGAGCGGAGCCATTCGGTGCCGAGGCCTTCTCCACATCCATTGTCGCCATCTTGCTGGACCCGGGACGGCCGGAGTCCGTGTCGCTTTCCAGCGGTGTATCATAGCCCCCTTCCTTTTTCTCGCGTTGTTCCTTGTACCTCTTGATGCGGCGGCTGAGCCTGGCTACGTCTTTCATGTTGCCCTGGCCGAGTTGGAAGAGGCTGGTTATCATTGACTTCGGGATGGAGGCGATGTTGAAGAAAGCCCAGAATGCGCGTAGTAGTGTGTAGCCACGGTCCCATCCATGTACCAGGAACTCAAAATAGATGCGGTGAAGCACCCCTGTCAGTGCCGTGATGAGGCTGAAGCAGAAGAATGCACCGATGACGACAAAGGCATTCTCGCCCACCAAGTAGAACAGCCACACAGGTGTTTGCCAAATAGTGACAAAATGGCTGACTTCCACCAGCTCTGGTACAGAGAGTCCAAGACCGACCTGGCCATTGCGCGTTTTCACTCTTCCTGCTTCCGCAATCTGGTGCAGTTGTGCGTCTCTTCTGCTGGCCCCATCCCGGACTTTCTTCATCTCGGACAATTCTGTAGGTGTAAACACTCCATTGGTTGGCAACTCATCCAGAAAGCTGGCCTCCTTGTAGTTGCGGCCTTCATAATTGGAGATTTGTCTTGGAGCATCACATGGGGTTACAGCAGGAGTTGCTTTGTACCAGCGACCATCCAGCTTCCATTTTGGTGGCATGGCTAAGGAGCAGGGGATCAGAGTAGCTACTTCTTGGAGAACCAGCGTTGTCGGGTGCATGAAAGTGACATTTGGAGACACAGAGGTTTCGTTGTTGTGATAATGAATGCGATGAACGGGAACCTGACTGGTACAGTTGGGGTAGTCAGCAGTGACCACATCCACTTCTACACAGCTGGTGATGTATGCCACGGCCGGCGTTGTCTTAGCCACGCTAAACCCGGGTCCGAGCACGTTCATGAGGGCGTCCGGGTGTTGACCACTGGCAATGGCGCTGAGCCGCGTCTCTAGAACCTCATGTCCTACCCGACAAAACTCCCCATACAGATGCTGAAATCCTTGCTGAATGCGGATATCGGATGTGAGGAACTGATAATCGCTGTGGCCTCTCTCGTTCAGTGCATGCACTTCTGCCTCTGTTCCAACTCTCTCCAAGTTCAAGCGGAGCTGCGGCATCGGCGGGTCCTCCGCGTATAAGCATGCAGCCATTCCTGGTAGACTGGCGACCGTGTGGCACCCGTACCCGCACACCTTCTTGGGCTTGCCCAACTTGAATCCCATGTGCTGGTGTTTGGTGCCGTTACCAGTGATCAGCACTGCTGCATGCTGAAACGGAAACCCGTGGGCATTGGCCGTCTGCGTCAGACGATGAATAGTTGCTGGTCCTCTGTAAATTTCGTTGTAGTCGTCCTGGCAAGATGGTCGTGGCATCTTCCAGTAAAACGACCCCTCACTGCTGTCGTAAAACGACTGAGCGTGCGCGTCATACTTGATCTGTATGGTGTGGGTCTGGACCACAATGACCTCATTGTCACCTGACCCGCTCAATGTGCCGGTCAAGTTGTTGATCTCCACATCCAGATAAGACATCTCGTAAGCGCCATAGTGATCAATATCGCCACTCCTGAAGTGTTCCACTGTATGACAACGTCCCGAACCTGGCTCCACATGCCCCTGAGAGAAGTAACCATGATGGTTAACGCCGTTGAAGATGATGGAAAACTGCCGGTTTGTCAAACCACAGAGCTCCAGTGCGGATTGTGTCTTCACACTCTTGTGGCGTCAAATGTTGAATTTGCTTATACACGGGCTCAGTAGTGGTGTAGGATAAAGATGTGAAGCCGCACTGAGTAACCCTCTGAGTCAGGGTGAGTTTACATTGGTAGACGGGGATGATCTGGGACGTCTCGGTCTGGACCAGTTGAAGGTTGATGGCGTCTGGGCGGAGGTAGTCGTCCGATGCATCAGGGCATTTGAGTGGTTTGGTCAGGTCCAGGTCAAACAGGATCGCATCCCTGTGCTCGCAGTCAAAAGCTGTCAGGGCGACAGCGGCGTGCTCACCAAGGACGGAGGTGACAGCAAGGGCAGTCAGAGCACAGAGGAGACGCATTTTCTGCAACAAGAAATGGGTTTGTTTAAAAATAATACATAAATATTTTTACGGCTATTGGTATGATGCAATCTCTGTATTTACAAGTAGCTATGATATATTATTTATTAACTCCGTAATTTGTTCTTGCTGCCTCATTCAGCCACTGTCACCCACTGTCATGCTCACTTTCAATCGGTCATTTTTTTGGTGTGCCTCCAAGGCTCATCACCTGGGAGTCACTTTTCTAACACGGATAAATTGTCAGAGTAATTTGTACCATTTACGGGTAACCATTTGTTTTATACTGCATCATACTTTGCTCCCCAAATTAAAACGGCTTTTTTTGCCTCTTTTTCTTTTTGGAAGAAGGAAAGCGTTTTTTCTTTGGGTCAAATGTCGGATCATCTTTTGATGATTCTTCCTCTTCCTGTGAAGAGGGGCCCAGTAACTCGTTGAGTTCTTGTCGTGACACAGCCTCTGCACCCCGGATCGGGGCACCAGTTGGTCGTCCCGGGGGTGTTCGGGCTATCGTGGGCCTCCAAGTGAATGGATTGGAGATCGGCACTCCATCTGCTGGCTGCGTCCTCCCTGTAGGAGCAGGTGGGGAAGGTGTTCTCTTCTTCAATATTGGAGGAGTGGAGAACATCATACCCTCCACGTCGCCATGGTCTGGTTGCACTGTCAGCGGCGGGTAAATGCCAAGAGCTTGTAATGGGTCCCCAGTCCCTGACGTCTTTGGTTTTGCTCCCATATGAGGATGGCCAACCTCCTTGTTGGGTGCCATATGCTGGGCACCAGGAACTGGCGCCACTTGACGCGCTGGTTCGGGTGTCAAAGGTAATAGCGGCGCTGTTGACGCTGATGATGGGGGCGACACTGATTGGTTGGAGGATGGAGTTGGGGAGCCCATTTGCTGTTGTGGCTCTGGTGGTTCTGGCGACGGCGGTCTTGGGCGTCCCGGGGGGCTGGGAGGCTAGAGAGGCGCCCCATTGTCTGGGTCTATATTCTGGAAGAGCCATACTGGCTGCAACCCTTTGGCACAGCGGTCCCCCTCGTGAGAGAGGCAGCCGCATGGAAGCGATGCTCGAGCTCTTTTTGCTGAGGGTCCCGAAGGAGCAACCTCTGCCTGCCGTTTCTGTAAATAAAGGAACGGACCTTCAGCTTCAATGTCGCCGCACAGTGCTATTGCTGGATCAGACTCATTTACCGGTTGAATTTTATCAGAGAAGTATGGTTTTAATCGATCTATGGAGACAACTACTGACCAGCCCGCTTTTGGAGTGTCCCAGGATGGATGTGGCACTATCCGTACCATTGTTTCTCCTGCTGGATCCGCACACACCACCCAGGGACCCGACCAATATGTGGTCAGCTTCCGCGGCTTGCCTGGGACGGATGAAGGTGTGAAAAGCCAAACTAGTGCGCCCGCTTTGTAAACTCGTTTGTCCTGATAATAATATCGGCGCTGCCTCCAAACTGCTGCTTTCATATTGTCAGCTGCAAACTGCTGAGCAACATTAATACGGTGCCTCAGCTCTTTGGTGTATTTTGCAGCTGGCGTGAGAGCCTGGGGATCCGCATTTGGATTCCCAAAGATAATATCTAGTGGAACTAGTGGATCCCTGCCAAACAAAAGTTGATACGGAGTGAGCCCTGTTGATTCACATATGTGCGTTCGTGCCGCAAAGAGTATTTGTGGGAGTGCGTCTTCCCAACTCATATCTGAACCTGCACATACGGCGCGAAGAGCAGCCGCCATGTCACGGTGGTATCGTTCCAGCAGTCCATTAGATTTAGGATTATACCCCGTGGTAGTGGTCAGTTTTATCTGATACACTTGGGCAAAGGCCAGGAACAGATTGCTTCTGAAGCACAAAGCATGATCCGTATGCAGTGCCAGTGGAATGCCAAATCTAGCCAGGATTTCTTTCTCTAAGATAGAAACTACAGTGGCTGCGTCTTGTTTTGCCACTGGAAATGCTTCAACCCACCTGCGGAATGCGTCTCTAACAGTGAAAACATATTTGGCTCCCGTCCGTTTTCCTGGGTTGAGCGGTCCTACAAAGTCTAGATGCAGTCGTGCAAAAGGAAACCCTGGAAGGACAGACACCAACGTGTGTCTTTGGTCGGGTGGTTTAGGTTTCTTCTGCTGACAAGCTGAGCAGAGAAGAATTGTATCGCGCACTCTAGCTTGCATCCGGGGAAAAACAACTTTGACCAGATATGTTGTTGTTTTCTCTATTCCATAGTGCCCGGATTGCTCATGAGCTGTCCGGATAACATGGTCAATCATCTCTTCTGGGATGCAGAGTGGACTGCAGTGTCCAGAAGGTCCTGGTGACGGTAATTTGACTCGAAGAAGACCACTTTTGTCCAAGAACATCCGTTTCCAATGATTGAAGAAGGCCCTACCGTCTAAAGACAATGCTTCTACCTCAAGTTTGGACGGCTGAATTTTAGCACGCAACCATTCTACTATCGGCTTCAGTGCCCGATCTTTTCTCTGCAAATCAGTTAGTTCTTCTTTCGTGAACGCAAAATCAGACTGAATGGGCGCAATGTGGAAATGTTTCTCGTCCTGCTGAGTGATTGGGAGGGCACCGTCCATTCGAGACAGCCCATCGGCGTTCCCGTGGAGTTTGCCAGGACGAAACTGGACCCTGTGGGGATAATCAGTCAATATCTCCAGCCAACGTGCTACCGTGGCTGGCGGGTTCTGGAAGTTTTTCCAATACCGAAGTGCACTATTGTCAGTGCGCCAAACAAATTCTGAGGAATATTTGAGGTAAAATGCATATTTTTCCATCCAAAAAACTCCTGCAAATAATTCACCCTTACAAGATGCATAATTTAACTGAGATTTTGATAACTTCTTCGATCCCAGAAATAATGGCACCTCAACGCCTTCTTGCATTTGCGACAAAATTCCTGACACCTGGCCCAATCTAAAGTCCGTATCAAGAATAAATACGCCTGCTTTAGGTCCTTCAAAATAAGGGAACCCCAACACTGGCGCGTTCAAGAGCCGGTGCCGGAGCTCTTCAAATGACCATTCCATCTTCTCCGTGACAACTAGTGGCCTATTTTCGGCCTTTTTGTCTGTAGTGCCCATTACGTCCGTCCACGGGGCTGCTATTGCCGCAAAATCATGAATATTATGCCGATAATAGCCAACAAGACCTATAAATGTCCTAGCGAGGGACTTTGTCGACAACAAAACGGCGTTTTTCACGGCCTCCTTGTACTTGTCAGTCGGTTGCATTCCGTAACAATTGATTTTGTGGCCAAGATAATTTATTTCTGCTTGGAAAAATTGGCATTTGTCCGGCTTAAGTTTCAAGCCAGCATCCTGGTAGGCTTGCAGCGTTTTGGATAAATTCTCCCAATAGAGCTGTACCCATTCGTTCCCGAGCTCAGAATTCGAAATCATGGCCGGACAGAGACTGTGCTCTGATTGGATGTCCAAATCATAACAAACTGTGGCCGGACACAGACTGTGCTCTGATTGGATGTTCAAAATCATAACAAACTGTGGCCGGACAGAAACTGAGCTCTGATTGGTCGAAGATTTTGAATTCCGACCGCGGGAACGAATGGGTACAGCTCTAAAGACCAGAAAATTATATCCAACTAATTTGAACTAAAGCTCAAAAGGAGTAAGGTCCTTATCGTCAATTTTCCGGCTATAGCGCATGCAATAAATGAAGACTAATAGTGAAAAATGCCTTTGAGCAAATCTATTTTAAAATTTTATATCAAATTTCCGTGAATGGCCAACAACAGAGAACGGCAAATTTTACTTATTTTAACCACCGGTAGATGGCACCATGGGCACCATGGCCAATAAGAGCATTGAAAAGCCGTTTATTTACTTAAAGGAGTCTGCTGAAAATGTGATCATAAAGTTTTTCCTAACATATTTTTCATTTATTTAGGCAAGCACCTTTGAGTATTCAATGTAAATGTAATGTGTCTTACCATGGACCTTGGCCAATTTGCGCAGTGCCATCTATTGACCCTAACAAAACGTTATCTGTTGTTGGCCATTAAACTATTGATCAAATTTCGCATTAATAATTATAATTTGTATCTATTAATGATTAATTAAATGTACCGTACATAATTAAGAATATTGTTTCTTACTTTTATTCACCATTGCTTGCGTTCTAAATTAATGGATACAAAAATAACCGTTACCAATAGGGGAACCTGGTTGTGCCATTTCGTTTAGTTATTATATTTGTCCCTAGATGGCGCTAGTGGTAATGCCTCTCTCAAATGTATTCTCAAACTGTCATAATACAAAAAAATGACATAAAATCTTATTATAAAAACTCAAAGGCAGCTGAGACCCTTAAACTTTTAGAGCTGTAACTACACAAAAATGTGATTTGCACATGTTTTAGAAACACTCAAAGGCAGTTCAAAAAAGAGCTATAAGAGAAGACATGAGAGGCAAAACCCATGGCGCCATCTAGTGTCATGAAATCAAAAATGATTTCAATGGGATAAGGTTGCCCTATTAGATACATGTATATACAATTTGTGATAAATCCAACCTGCAGTTTCCTTCGTGTCTCCTGTCAATAAATGTGCACGATATGATTTAGTGCAAATAATATAAGAATGACTTTGATACCTTATACACATGCTATGAGTTTGTTGAGCGAGATGCTGATTTCCTAAAATAGTATATTGATGTAACAAAATTAAGCATGTGCGATATACCGATACGGCGGTCGGTATTTTTTCAATACCGATACGGTATTTTCAAACTAGTCGGTATCCTACTTCGGTATTTTTCGAAATCCTAAATTGACTTTTTTGGGGAAAAACACCAAAAAAACAGACATTCAAACCGGATGGGACCCTGCCAAAGTGTCAGGAAGATTTTTCATTACTCTCTGGCTTGTACTTCCTTTAACTTCTTCAAAACATCTCTGTGCCTGATAAGTAGACAGTGCCCTCTATATTGTTTTACTCAATGCAAATTCAGGAATTTCCTGTTATATCGTATCACAGTGAAGAACCTGCTTTAAAAAGGTTGACCAGTTGACCTACTTTTTTATAAAAAAAAATGGACATGAGTCTAGGGAAGGGTATGTAATAGTTCTAGGCTGCTGGACTCTGAGCAGCTGAAACTGCGGAAGCGCAGGGTAGTGAATATCAGGGTCTCAGGGATATGTAAGTGAGCTTTGGACTTTCTGTATTACAATGAGAAACACTGGCAAGATACAATACTCTTGCCACTCCCAGGTATCAAATTATTTTCAAAAAAATGTTTACCTACAATGTACATGTATTGCATATTGTAGAAGTAAGTTTGTGAATACCGACAAATACCGACTATTAGTCGGTATTTTCCAATACCGTACCAACAAAATACCGACTACAGAAATTTAGATATCGCACATGCTTAAACCAAATTAGTTGTATTTGTATGTATATGGAGTTCTTTTTTACCTGCAAAGTTGTATGTTTCGACAGTTCCACTAACTCCAGAGAAGTAATACTCTGTACATCCGACGGGGGCTAGATTGTTATAGTCACAACTGTACTGGGATATCTAAAGAGAAAATATGTAAAGTATTCTCTATTTTATGGCATTGACTATTCGTACCTTAATAGACCAAGAACCTCCGGTCTGCCCTAATTGAAATGCCAAATCGTGGCAGCCAAAGCAATCGGCAGCGTCCAGATACACTAGAAACAGCAAAGTAAACCATCAACAGATTAAAATAGCAGAAAAGTACCAGATTGGCTTATTTTGGCCACAATCATGGACATGTGAATTATATATAATAAGGTAAGTAAGGGTAAATACAGAACACTCTTGAACATGTAAAATATTTCTTGCATTTGGTTCAGCAAATTAGCTTGGAACTCTGGCTGAACTTGCTTTGATCGTGTAAAATTTTCATTTAACACAATATCTTACTATGTTTTCCAGTGTTGGTCCCACAAATGACGGGTCTCTCCATCATCCCTGATCCCGTCACGGAGAATGAGTCGACAACACAGCGGGAGGCCGCGCTGACCGTTGCGGCTATTGGAGTTCCAGCAACTGTATTAGGACTCTTTTCTGGGGATGCCATTCCACGTTGAATGAAGCCAATTTGGGTGGCCGAGGTGTCGGGTTGAGAGATGGAGAAGGTCACAAAATCGAGGCGGAGCTAAAGACATCGATATATACCCGCAATTCTTTGTATATTTTATGGTATTTCAACGAGCAGTATCCTTGTATAGCCAACCCAAATATTGGCCAGTAAATGGCTGTAATATCCCATTCTCAGCAGTTGCCAATATATACACGAGGCTAACCAATAAAGTTGTAGGGGCCTAACTAACACTTTGTAGAATATTCTTACCTGGCAGATGTTTGTGCCACAAGGACACACATTAATTGAGCAATCCCCAATTTCGGTTCCATCACTCTCAAAGTAGGTGCAGTTCTCACTTATCTTGGCACCACAGTTGACAGAAACTACAACAGGATTTAGTCAACTTCTAAAACGTGTATTTACGTATTAAACATACAGACGCAGCAAACCCCAAACCCCTCAGCACAACTTGATGAAGAAGTTCCTCCCTTTGAAGTGCATTCCTCAGCCGTGTAGCAGGTGCCATTCTTACTACCGGTCGAGGGGCTGCAGGGGTCATTGGGGAACCTTCCAGTTTAAAGACGGTTATTGGTCGGAACAAGACCAGAATATTACTGCTGCATGCTGTGTTTTACCTTACGATTTGAAATATTGACACTAAACATAGGAATAGAGGCAAGGTAAAAAATCAATGTATACTGCTAGCTAGTACAATAGGCAATAACTTTAACTTACAGAGTCGTTTCCGCCTCGCAACATCTGAAATAGTTTCTTCTTTCAAGATTGACTTTAAAAATTGCTATGAATAAAATTACCAGATTCCGTCTTATTATGACCAGCATTAGAAGCTCTAACAAAAAGAAATAAACACACCACGGAAACACAAACTATAAAATACTTCATATTTTCCACAGAAGTCTGAATTTCCAACTGATACCGGTCACATATAATCGCCAGTTCTTTTATAAGCAGATTAGTCCATCTTTGTTTCTTCCGGTCTCTACCGTACATTTTGCAAACGCAATGTAATATGGCACTTTAAAAAGTTATTTTGTTACTCTAAATAAGTGTCATTATTCTCGCTTTGGTTTATCACCTTAACAATTTGTTCCCATGTTTTTTGCTCCCCGATTAATGCGCAGTGTTGAAACGGTATGACAATATGGATGGCGCATATCAAATTAGATCATTAATCTTGTTTTTGCAACCTAGCGCATGTGCATAATTTATGCAGATTTCACCTGTGAAATTGTGTCATGTATGTATTTGCAACAAAAATTATGAAAACCAGAATCTTTATTATGTTATTATCAGTCAGTTACACATTTATGACATTAGACAGCTCAAGAGATAAACTTTTATGCATGACAGTTTGTCGCATCCTGAACAAAGTCCAGTTTGACGCCTTTGTTCCTCTGGAAGGCTTCTCGATTATTGCCCAAAACATTGAGCACGGGGACATTATCTGCGGCATCCACGGTGTCTGTGTACTCGTAATTGTCGGTCAGAAATTGGATGTGGAATGGGAGGACAGTTGCTGCAAAGAATATGATTATATTGGTTGTTATGTACCGTTATAAAGAGTCAGACTAGTATATTGTGTGTTTTAGATCTACACTATACACTGTATAGAAATCTCAATACTCACTGCATAAAGTCCTTTCGTTGGTTGTAACGCCGCCTGTCGAAGTAACTAAACCCTCATCACGGCCGCAAATTTCGGACCTCTTATGGGCATCAGCCTGCCAATGAGTGATTATTACCGTTTGTTGAGGGATATTAATATTTGATCCCTGGTTAAAACATAACCAAAGGGATATAAATAACGAAGTGTGTTGCGCAGTAGTAGCTACTTACAGTAGAAAATTATTGGAAACTATCCCAAAGAGAAAATTATGAAAAAATATTGCATGATATACTGTGTACGCTCCTAGTCATTCGTTTCTAATTAAATGCAAATTACAAAGTAAGCATTTACCACGTCCTTTGCTTGCGGAATAAATAGGCAGTCATATCCCCTCGTTCTCAGGCCATCTCCACCGTATCCACAACAACCCTGTAAACATAACCCACATTTAACACGATTGTTATTATTATTTCTTTTTTCATATTTTCTACCTTCACGTATCCATTTGCGACTTGAGTGCCTAGATAAATTATGTTGTCAAAAATAACAAGAATTATGCTTTAATTATTGTTGAAAATTACCCGACACTGAAAAGTCAGTGTTCACTCTAGTATGGAAGCAGGTCCTTTATGGAAGGGGGAAATGTGGTTATACTGGAACCACATTCATACAAGGAAAATATACAGACCTGCATGTGCCTTCGTGACGCCTAAAATAGCAAAATAGATATAATACTGGTAACAAGTTAATTCTTTTAAAGTACAAAGAACACTCACCTAATACACATGCTATGTTGCTGATTGGCCAAATGTTGCCCACCTAAAATATAATATAGAGTTATAAACCATTCACCAGTCGAAAAAGCCAACTTATAATGGTGTATACCCGCCGAATCTGGTTCAATTCCGACGTTGATCTCAACGTCGTGTGAACTAAACGTGAAAGACTGCTAAGGACGTGCGGTTTTTAAAATACAAACCGAGGTCGGTTTTCGGTTTCGGTTTTTGAAAAAGTCGGTTTTCGGTTTCGGTTTTCGGTTTTTGACTTTATGTAGTAACTTACAGGACAAGAAAGATAATAAATAGTAAACTGCCATGAAAAAAGCAAATAGCTGTTGCAAAACTTAATGCATAATATGAAAAAAAAATTTTTAATATTTAAATTACAATATCAATGTACAGTTCAAATTTGAACATTTTGCTTGAAAAAAATGTCCAAAAGTCAGGTTTCTAAAAAACCGACAGGCATCCGAAAACCGACTTTTTGCAAACCGAGGTCGGTTTCGGTTTCGGTTTTTAAATAAACCGAAAGTCGGTTTTCGGTTTTCGGTTTTCGCACGTCCTTACATTAAAGACTCAATTTGCTTATCTTACTGTTTGCTTTGTTAAAAGTTAGCTAAGAAAAACAAACAGATGGCACTCTCTACACTCCTTCCCTCTTCCTCCTACCCTCTTCCCTCCATGTCATCAAGAACTGGCCGAATAGGACTTATAAACATTTCATCACTATCAATTTTTTTGGATAACTTTCTTGTCAATGATGTGCTCATAAAAAGATGTTATACTTATTTTAGGCATAATTATGATGAGTTTCCGCGTATTCAGTCTGGTAGAATACCAAAACAGTTGCTTATATAAAGTTCAACCGATTCGTAAGTTCCTGCCATGTTTAATTCGATATTCATGTTTATTATTAAAATATAGAACAACTCCTTGATTGGGGGCCTTGATCACAAGTTACTTGGACCCTGCGGCCCAGAGTGTCACGGGTTCGAATCCCCAGTGCAACAAAAATGAATTCACGGTGGAGTTATTGTAATGAACCTTAAATGGTAGTGCCTTAAATATATGTAAAGAGGGATGCAAAGCAAATATTTTCAATTTTGATTTACATTATAAAAGTTAACTTACCAGAACATAACTTTTTCCAAGCATGCTTCCCTTTGCTAGACATTCAATGAGATTAATTGTCCCAGAATGAGCAGTTACGTCATTGCCATGTAATACTAAAATTACTTTAGTGGTTTCACTCATATCTAATTGAAGCCTTTCATATTTTGACACATTGCCTGCTCTAATTATTGGCAGAAACAGACAAAATGTGATGAATCCGTCATACATTTTATCCGATTGTATATGTTAACAAGTTTTATATTCAATGTACTAACTGTTTATGTTCTCAGAATGGCTTTCTAACGTCGATTGGTCCATGAAAAAACTTTACAATAATCTAGTGAGATCAATATCGTTATGGCTCTGTTTTAATAGAATCTGATATTGTCAAAGAGACATTCATGAAACAACCATGCATACGTGTAATTATTGGTCATGGTCACAATGTACTAACAGTATTCACTGGCTAACTTTATGTTCTCAGAATGGCTTTCTAACGTCGATTGGTCCCTGAAAAAAACTTTACAATAATCTAGTGAGATCAATATCATTATGGCTCTGTTTTAATAGAGTCTGATATTGTCAAAGAGACATTCATGAAACAACCATGCATACGTGTAATTATTGGTCATGGTGTACAAACAAAATAACTTTATGTGAGATGTTATTAATATTTTATAAATAGTGTGGCTCGGTTACATATTTCAAATAGAATATGCGTAATACGCAGTAAAATGACTCTCTATAGACACCCAAGTAATAACTATTACCTACTTCTGAGAATATTCTGCAACAACTGAATATAAATGTGGCCGGGGAACACATTGCATTGGCCTTCTGCTAAGCGAGAATAAGTTGGCTCCAATATTTCATTCATCATTTTTGGGTTATATCTAAGCATGCGCGATTAATCGACTTATCGAATATTATTCGATATATTTTTAATATCAAATGTTAGTCGATAGTTTTTTTTGAGTTATCAAATGTTTTTCGATATTTCTCATTTTTGGGCAAATGTACGCAAAGATCATACAGAGTACAGTACAGTAATGTTGTGGACATTTTTTCTTCTTTCAATTCAGCTTTCTCTCGGAGAGCTGACATTTGATTAAAGTATTTCCTGCTAAATCAAGAATCCGAGAGCTGTCCATCATCCTTTCCTATTTGAATTAACTATTGCAGCGGACAATAAAAGGGCTCATCTGTGCACCTTTCAGCTTATCTACAGGGCCTGCAGGGGACGTTTTTGCAGTAGGAAACAATTTGCAAATGGCGCCACATGACGGCAAACAATGGAACTATTATTCAATAATTATCGAATTATTCGATAAATTTGTCATAAATAACCGATAAGTTATCGAATATCAAAATTTCGGATATCGCGCATCCTTAGTTATATCCACGGCCTATAAATGATGTGCCCAATTATGCTTGATAAAATAATATTCATAACAATGAATGAATATATTTGCTCAACATAATTACGTCCACCTATGAAAAATTACAACACAAGTCATTGTATCAAACTTGGCAAATTTAAATTCTCGACCTATTTTCCTCAATATAATATACATGTAGCTGCAAAAACTCTGGTACGTTAAACAGTGTAGCCATGGCCTGTAGGCCATGTTAGTGTAATACAGGGGTCAATGAATTAGCCCACAGTCACCTAGCTTGTCCGGCGGAAAAATTTAGACTGTATGTACATTAGGATAACATTAATATCACGTTGCCATTAAGTTATTATAATAGTACTACGAGTACAGTAACTGTTGCGGCCTGCAACGTGTGTACGTGTCAAAAAGGATGAGGAGAACATTTTAGAATGCAGCCCACAAATAACAAAGTTGACCACAACTTACACCATTCCGTCGCCAAAATTTCTGTGAAGAAGAGTAAAGAATATTTTTTGCAACCTGAATTGCAGGCAACCAACAAAAGTCGGCCACATGCACGTTAAGCTCTTTGTGCCACATCCACATGAATACGACAGCCGACAGATAAAAAATGTCAGAGGTTTTGGCATCATATCATTGAGTAGAGTACATATACAAAAATTGTATTAAAATATTGCGATAATTCATTCTGTACATTACACGTAATATAAAACAAAATTATCATTAAATACTTGACCCGCTTTCTTCCTACAAATTAATGCAAATTATGACATGTATGTAACCTAATTTGGATAAATAAATGTTTTAGTGTCATAATGTACCATAAATATAACCAAAATAAGGTCATACTTAAACAAAACAAAATTTAGGCTACATAAGTTTTTTTTTAAATATATCTGATGTTAAATACCATAATGAAAACCTCATTAAAATGAAAAAAAAATATATAGCTACACAAAAGGTTTTCCAATTGTCTCATTGAGAAATTAGCATTCGAGGTATTCACACACACTGCTGCTACTTAAAGTAGTTTTTAAGCCATGTATTATTCTGTTACTTTGTTAATCTTATCCATTGCTCACTTAACATCAGGTAAAGGAGTTATCCATTGAAATGTCAAAATGTAGAATCATTTTGAAATATTTTTTCTCTTTATTTGTTAGGGCACTACTAGGTCCTTCTTAGGTTCATTGCAATAACATGCCACAATGGCAAGTCCATGAGGGACTGTGGCAGCTTTAGGGGGCACTTGAACATTCCATCCGTTGAGGCCGGGAATTGAACCCCAGTCCTCTTGCATGGAAGTTTCACTTGCTAACAATTGCGCCACAAGCTTGTGCTGGTGTCCCGCCTAGTTTAATTTTTTAGTTCTCCCGAACTCGTTTTTCCAGACTCGTTCCAGATTCGTTTATAAGAGAGTTGTATTACTTTAACACTGCATCTTTAGTCTTTACTTTGTATTACCTTAACACTGCATTTCCAGTCTCACACTCTCTCCCTCACGCAACCTCTTCTAATTCATAACAGTCGAATCTGGAAACGAATCTGGGACCAAATCTGGAACGAGTCTGGGATTGCAGTTTTAAACTAAACTAAACTAGGCGGGGTACAGCCTTCTTAAGAATGTATAATGATTTTAGGTGCCAGCCTATCCACCTGCCCTCTGTGTGAGTGTCAGTCCTATGACTATCTAGAGGAATATGACGCTTGTGACTACTTGTGCAGAACCCATGGAGAGGAACTTGATCAGGACAAATGCATTGTAAGAAATAAAAAATGTTTTACATTGCTTGTCAACTAAAATTATCTATCATCTATCTGACCACATTTTAGCTATAAATTAATCTAAGTAACAAATTCGCAGAAGGTTTAAACCAACTTCGAAATTCCCGGGTGCTAACTGTAACATTTAACAAAATGCAATGTTTGAATTGCTACAAAACCATCTATGCGGCCATGTGTGGCTTGCAGCTATTGCAATGCACCTGAAAAGGAAGCTCCCTAAAATAAATGAAAAGGGATGCATAGCAATATTTCTTAAAAAGTTTTTAGACTTCGAAAGCTTTTACATAACATTTAATGTCATACTTTATGCATTTGTTAATAAGAGATGAACAGTATCTTGATATTAATAATTAACTCTATCTAGGCTTAATGAGTCCACTCCATTCGGAGACGACTTCCACCTGTATGGGATGGACTGGACTGACACATACATGGCTTTCACAGTTGACGGGGAGGAGATTGGTCGGGTGACGCCCCCGGAAAATGGAGGGTTCTGGCAGATGGGCGGGTTTGACGAGGATGTGTGGGAGAACATGTGGGAGGACCATTTGACCAAGTAAGGATTATAATTTAGCAAAATTTCTCAATAACACGCTTGTACTGGCCATACTGTAATAAGAGGTTGACAAGAACCTAGTTTACCCAATACTTCCTTCCTGTGGCAATCATATAGAAAAAGGCTTTCTCGAAGGTGCCTTGTTAGTGTTCCATATGATTGTATGAATGGTGGCCGGACAAAATAACAACCGGACAAAATAACACCCCCTAAATAATAACACTTTGACAATATAACACCCTGACAATATAACAACCCAAATAAATAACACCATAAATAATAACACCATGAATTAATAACACCATAAAAAATAACACCTCAAATAAATAACACCATAAATAATAACACCGTAAATAATAACACCATAAATAATAACACCCTATCATTACAACATAAGCATATGCAGTAAGTAATAATTTGTCACTAGATTAATTTCTTTGTGGCTAGGGCTCCCGCAGGGTTAGGGCTCCCGCAGGGTTAGGGCTCCCGCAGGGCTAGGGCAGGGAAGATAGTTGCTTTGATGAGACTGTCAGGTTAGGTTGGGTCAGGCAACTTGACATAACATTCTTTCATAACAACTTACTTTAGTAGACATATTTGGACACTTCCATAAGCAGAATGATATTAATTGGTGTCCTAATTTTTGTGGGTTTAGGGTGTTATTATTTATGGTGTTATTATTAATGGTGTTATTTTTACGGTGTTATTTTAATAAAGGGTGTTATTATTTATGGTGTTATTATTTAT
>LR140389.1:0-17241 GCA_900659605.1 Tisbe holothuriae | reverse complement strand
TGCTATTGCAATGAACCTGAAAAGGTAGTACCCTAAAATATATAAAAAGGGATGCATAGCAAATATTTAAAAAAATGATATGTCCATTTAATAATGGAATACTTTTTTGGGTTCTTTATGTATCATTAGCTCCAAGGAGGTTTAAGCAAATATGGAGAGTTTGCTGCGGTAAAAAATTATTGTTTTGACAACACTCATGTAAAAGAGCTCTTTTAGAAATAGGTTTGGGGCACAGATCTTCATAAGTAACCATAGATTGGAATCATTACTAATAAATTCCCCATAAATGTGAAGCCAGGTTTTGTAGCAAAATGGAGTAGGCAAAACGGGTGTTCATGAAGATGAGCAAATTCTTCTTCCGCCTGAGCACTCAGCTTCCTTCTACGGCACTGCTAAGGTTCCGTGAATCTGAAGGAAATTTTGCGAAATTCAAAATGGATGCCTTCAAAACCCGTTTTGCCCAACAGCATAATACTGAAAATGTGGCTTCACCAAAACAGATGGCGCTACCAGTCTATTGTTACTAATACAAGTCTGTGGTTTGGGGATATACAGTGGAGAAGAGACAGTCACTTCATAGCTGAGCTGAGAGAAAAAGGGAGAAAGAGTGTAGTTCTGTCCGTCAGTGTGTAGATTCACTTCCATTGTTGTCCTATTTCGATCATTCGCTCACTAGATGGATTTCCTGATGTGGAACAATGACGTATAAGTTCTAAGGACATGCGAGTACCCGGATCCGCACCCGGATCCGCGGATCCAGCTGGATCCGGACCCGGACCCGTCAAATTTTAAATCCTCCACGGATCCGGGTCCAAAGTAGAGTTTACAAAAATATTTTTGGGGTTGGAAAGTTCTTTCATGAGTTAGTAGAGTTCACCAATAGTCAATTGCTCCTTTGATCAACAGTGCTATTGGTAAATACTTTAAAGTATTCAATTCTATGTAGTAAAAGGCCATCACTGGACCCGACCCGGACCCGGATCCGCGGATCCAACTGGATCCGGACCCGGATCCGGATCCGCCCATAAATCCCGGACCCGCACGTCTCTACGTATAACCAGCAAAAGTATTGCAATCAGTGCCTCACACTCAAGAAATATATTCTTACACGTGGGAGCGCTAAAAGCAAAATTAAAGCTTCATTACTTTGAAGCAAACTATGCGCTCCCAGACCTTACACGAAGTCCTCTCCTTACAAACTCTTTGGCGCTAGTCACATCCCTCTATGGACAGAACGCCGCCTATAGAGGGGATCTTTCTGTCCTCTATGACTATATGACTAAGCGCTCCGCTCCGACGTCTTCTTGAAAACAGAAAGTTATGATCCCGTAAAATCGATTCATCATTTATTTTAAATGGACTTGGCGGATACAGGCTGACGGTTTTTCGAGATTCTCAAAATGATCAAGTAGATTATGCTTTTACTCCGTTAGTATCATGCTCATGAAAACCATCTTCCGAATACATACCTTCACACTGATATATTGCAGTCATATACGTATATTATAAAACTAAAGATGACGATGACCGCTGTATTGATCAATATGTCCAGCATAACATACCATCCACAAATTTTAACATCGTAAAACTCCCGTGAGGCTCCTTCAGTGCAAAGCGTTCGTCTTTGTAAATGGCGACGAAGCTGTTGCCTGCTGTCTCCCTGTCCGTTCTCCAAAGTGGCCTTTCCTCTGAGGCGGCGGCGGCGGGTGGAGCCGATGAAGTCGAAATCCATCGGTGGAGTCACAGACGTAGGAGGACACCATGGACGTCTGCGTCGTGTTGATGCGCTCCAGGCGTCTGCCCCCGCTGCCGGCAGTGCTGAAGTGCACGCTGCGACGACTCCAGCTGTGCTGCCTGCATCGCCGGCGCCGTGCCAGCGTCCGCTCGCAGCCCACAGTGCGGAGCAGGCAGTCGGGCACGTAAGTCTCCATCCACACCAAGCGGAACTTCTCACCGCCGAAAAGGTAGATGAGGAAGTTGGCCGAGGAGTTGATGCACACGAGCAGGTGCGCCAGGTCAACAATCTTGTTGATGAATCCGGTGGTGATGCAGTGCTGCCCGCCGTCAATATTAAAGCCGCAGAAAATAACTTCGTAGACGTCTGGCAGCAGCTTAAAAGACTGGCAGATGATGAAGAGAAATGAGATTGCGATGAGAATGCATCCCAGCTTGTGCTCCTGACACTGCATCTCCAACGTCTTGATCTGCTCGTCGGACACCGCGCCACTGGGGTCGCTGGTCGAGGCGGCGGCGGCAGCCGGGAGAGCAGCGGTTGCAGCTTCTGAGCTTGCCGCTGCCGAGGCCACCCGACCCGAGGAGGGGGAGGCGCCGCTGGCGTTATTGATGGAGCAGCGCGTTGTCACCACCTCGTCATCGAGCAGCACTTGCTCCTCGCGGGCACGAAGGTCGCCATGACCATGAGCGAGAACAAACGGGGTTCTAGACTCGGAAAAAGTAAAAGGATTAAATTCATACTGAAAGAGAAGCGTGAATTAGGGTATTGCAAGAACGTCTGAACAATAATGAATTCAGATATTTTCCTATGTACATATCGCTACTACCTTCTGTATCCGTTGAATGGTGGCGTCACCTCGCTATGATGGTGATCGCGAGCGGCGGCATTTCTAAGAATCCGCTTTCGAAAGCGCGATGACTTGATAATTTTCACCAGGATGAAAGAATTGAGCACGAGAATGGTGAGATAGGGCGCAAGCTCTATGAGTAGAAACTTGCTCCAGAAAATGTAGTAGAACTTGTAATATGCGTTTGTTCTGAGCGGTGTTCCCATGACGGTGGTGCGATTCGTCTCCACGTCCAGCCCAGAGGTGAGCTCGAAATACTTTGGAATGTTGTACATGACGGCGAACGCCGCGGTCAGGGGGATGAGGAATCGCTTCACCGTGTCAAAGTCTCTGAAGGGAAAGACGATGGCAAAGAAACGCTCCAGCGTGACGGAGAGCGTCGAGTACACGGAACCCACTCGGAAGGTGTGCGACAGTCCATAGCAGAAGGGCATCACCTTCAGGAAGATGTGCGTGCGGTAGCTCTCGGACAGCGCGGGCAGGCCAAACGTGGCGATCGCCGAGAGCAGGAAGAGCGCGTCGAACGTGGCCAGGGCCGTGAGCAGCGTGGAGAAGATCCCGCGCACAGAGGGCTTGAGCAGCACGTAGACCGACATTGCGTTGCCCAGGAAGCCAAGACTTGCGATGAGCGTGAGCAGCACGCCCTCGGTGATGTAGCCAAACATGGCGCTAGCCGTCGAGGCTGGGCGGAATGCCGATGACAGCGAGCAGTTGAGTGGCGGCTCCTCTGAGCAGAGCAGCGTGATGAGATCTGAGTCCGTCTGCAGCAGCTGGTTGAGGAAGTGCAATTCAGTGTGGTTGAGCACGTTGCTTCGGCTAGCAGCTGCTTCTGCCTGTTGCAGTGGGCTAACAGGCCAGGGCGGCGGCGGAGGAGGAGGAGCATAGAGGGCAGCTCCCCTGGGATCCATTCTCAAGGGCGATGATGGGGGCAACGTCGCCATTGGACGGGAGATTACGGCTGTCGTCGTGAAGGCTAGAAAAATGAAGAAAAGAAGAAGAAAGAACGAGAATGAAGGGCCCTATAACCCTAAAGGAGTAAGTCATATAAATAAAATAAAGGCTGATAATAGTCTGACACCCAGACGCGTTTCATTTTCCAGCAAGCAGAAGGATGGCCTCATGGGACGACCAAGATGCGATATTATTACATAATGCTGATGAAACAAGATATGCAAGATGGGTTGTGTACAAAAGTTGAAGGACAGAATGAAACTATGTGCACATATTGTACAAAGCTACAAAGCCACAAGGCTACTATACTGTTCTAGCTCAGACGCCAAGATGATCAACTGTCAGGCTGCTCGGAGCGATACCTCAATACACTAGCTGACTCTATCTATGTATCTGACAGAATTTTCAAATGTCAATGTCAAGAGTTCAACAATATCATTTTCTCCCTCGGTGTGGATTCTCTTTGGGAATGCGGTGAATGTTTCGGTGACAAAAGATAAAAAGCAATCATGTCTGGTGTAAGCGCGCGGTGACAATATCTACTTGCTTTCAATAAAAGCACGGGAATATTTTACCTTCAAAAGCAAGTATGTATATCCCATGGCCTACCTTTTCTCGAGCTCAATAATATTAATGTAATGGCCAAGCCTTGGAACTCACTTTCTACATTTGCGACTGTATTAAATCCCTGGCTAAGCACGAATGGCCGCGTTGATACTGTTAAAAGCGAAGTAAGGACGACAGGTGTGATCTTATGATTCATTGGGAGGAGAAAGATGGAATCTCGCTCACTTATTAAGTGTTCGTTGTTAGTGTACATAATTACCTTTACAATATCACAAAATGGATTAGATGACCGTTGTTATAACAAGGGAGTTAAGAATAACAATGATATAGAGTATTTATGTGTATGCAAACTAAGCAATGTTCTATTTTGTTTACTTACTTGTCATTTAAGAAAAGAAATGACTGTTCGAAAGTTTCTATACTTTCGGTACTTTCCCCTGTCATTTTCCAGATGAATTTTCTTCTTTCATGGGACGCGAGGGGAATCAAACCTGCTTCCATCCCTCTTGCAGGCCGGCCCCATTGCATAGAGCCACGAGACCTCTAAGTTAATTTTACTCTGAAACACAACTTCAGAATTAGATGAAGGGACTAATTCTTTCTGCGTGCTGGATATACTGTATATCATAATTGTCCTGCATGCTCTTACGAGTATTAGTCAGCTTCTATATTCCAATCACGTACTTCTTACTCCAGAGGTTTATGAGCATTTTTATTCTTTTGAGGTAAGAATGTGGATATATACTGTATATATATTTATGTGTGCAATTAAGTATTATTATCAAAACTAGAGCGTATTTGATTATCTTTAATCAAAACTACTGCGTCAATATACACTCAACTTGCAGCCTAGATAATACATTAATACAAAACACTACCATTGACTACATATCTCATAAAAATAATTTGATTATGTGTTTTTCACTTCCGGCCTCTCCCTCAAGTGCACCAGCATTTTCCCCTAGACTGGATAAAAGTGCACGTGATTTTTTCCCCTAAACATGGACTTCAAAAGTAATGGTAGTGAGTAGGGCAGTAGCTCAATGGTGCGGCTCGGGCTTGTGAACTGAAGCCGGTTTCCGTTCTCCCGGATTTAGCGAAACCCGATTGCAAGATAGAAAATTACTACACAAAAACAATTTCAAATACAATTAATGGGTGGGCTTGCACAAAAAAAGTTAGACGGATACCGGCTTCTGCTCAGCAGGCTTTGCCAGTTGAGTCAAAATTAAGCAGTAGTATAAAGATTCAGCTGACTTAAGGCTACGTAGGCAGGATGGCATGGGACAGTTAAAGGTCTAGTGATTATTACTAAGTCTACAGGGTGTTTTTTTCATTTGTCCGATTTCATTTGGCTGTAGTTCAAGTTTATACACTAGTTATTGACCTTCCAAGGGCGCCAAATGAAAGATTCAAACGAGGATATTTTTGTGATGTATTTATAATTTCGAGAAAAAATACTTTAGTACACCTGGCAGCCCTTAAGCAAAGCTGGGTGAATATATCTGACCAAGAAGTAGCAATAAAGGCAAAAATGAAAAATGAATTATTATTAATTAAATAATATTTAATGTTTTTGTGAGGCTTGCATATGACCTTTAGAGACACCGTCAAACTATTCTGCTGATAATATATGCCATTTTTGTAGTAAAATTGTGTTTTCTAAATTTTGATTTTATTGTTATTTAATAGTGGCCCTGCTCAGGAAAGATAAAAAATATCAATAAACTAGATATAAATTTTACCAAAAACATTTTGAGAAAAAAATATTCCTCTCTTTAGCTCTCATTTGATACCCTTGAAAGCTCTCTAAGTTGTATAGCAGCTGAGTTACAGTCAAACAAAATCGGACAAATGAATAAAAACACAATGTATGTCTTCCGCAAAGAGGTTTTATTACTATATATAGATATAGTAATAAAAATGTCATTGATCTTCCGGCCTCTCCCTTAACTCAGCTTTAATAATCAGGCTGAACTGGTCAGGCAAAATATACTTCAACGGTTTTTTCCAGTCAAGGAAAAAACGCAGTTGCATTTTTATATTGTTTTTCGCTATTAGTCAAGGCTTTTCAAAGAAGTTTAAATAAGAGGCTTTTAGTCAAGCAAGGAGAAGAGAACGGAAGAAAAAATATCAAGCATACTTTTCTTTTGAAAAACCCTGTCTGGGAGAGGCCTAAGGGATAAAAAAGTAAATTAAAGCGAAAATATTACTTAAAACACGCCCAGTCACCCTGCCCTGTAATCTTTTTTTTAATTCCCGGATTGCCCCTGGCCTATTCCCACACAATTCGCGGCTTTCGGTTTATTCCAAGGTACTACCCTTTCGGGTTCATCCACCAGGCCGCCTTATGGCTTATTCTCTATTAGGGGGCTTTCACCCCTGGGAGGTGGGGGAACTCCTGCCCAGAGGCATTTTATATTAACAATTATATAGTACTTTGATTAGTTCTGTAACCTATTATTTATTTTGTGATGTAGTTCGTAACTTTTCCGCCAGGTGGCGCTGCGGTATTTTTTCTCCGCCGGTTTTTCCGTTTCGGCGGGACATTTGGCGCCATCTAGTGGCGATTTTTCCCTGTAATCTTATGTTGTTAGCACGGCCTATATAAACACAGGTCAGATTTTACGACGCGTGATTTAAATTCGCCAAAGTGCCGGCGAAGAGAGGGGAGCAGTCCCTGCAGCACCTTGACTCAGCGCCTGCAGCATTGCACTGCTGAAGGCGCTGAGTCAAAGTGCTCAATGGACTGCTCCCCTCTCTTTGCCGGCTGCAGCAGAAGGAAAACGACGACAGTTATGCGAAATATGCGAAGGCGGGAAAATAAAATATTCAAAAACATTCCGTAAGATCCGACCTGTGTTTATATAGGCCGTGGTTGTTAGCTAACTCTCTGTATATAGAGCAAGTTATTGTCAGCTAGCTAGCTGAGTAATATATTTTTTTAAGATTCCCAGACTTGATTAACATCTTGTATTGTTTGGTGTCAAAATCATTTCCTACTACTGCACAGCCTGTTCTATAATAGACTGAATGATTCTCTTATCTCTTTGAGGGCAAGGCGAAACATTTCCGTCTCTAACAAACAAATATTGGAAGCAAAAAATGACAGCAACAGTTAAAGAAAAGAAATGGACGCACAATATATTTGCGAGGTCAAAGTCTAGCAGGTATGTAACACTACGTATATACGTAGATAACATTTTTCTTATGTTTAGAGGGATTCTTCATAAGAAAAGTTAAAATAACTTTTCGAAGCTCAAATCCAGTGGGAGTGTCGATAACCGCGAGTGCTTAAGGCCCTCTATAACATAGTTTGCGAAACGAGAGAACTTTGAACACAAGGGAAAACGCGTTTGTTGACGCAGAAGGAATGAAGAAGGGGACATTAATCGCTTTCCTGACAGCACATTAGTACAAGATGACTGCCTTACTGAATGTATAAACATATATAAGAAAGTTACGAAGGTTAACATGAAGGCTAAATTTAATAAGATATGCTCTATTTTATATTACTACGTACATTTATTGGAATGTGTTTCAGACACTTGTTCCAACAGATTATATTTCAATATTTCTTGCTCTGTAAATGGGGGCATATTAGGAGTGTAACCTGTAATCGTGATTAGTTTAACGTAAATGCTACTTTACACTGCTTTGCATACAATACTGTCTGTTCCTTCTTGGTTTTCACTTCTATCCCCTTATATATGTGCACGCAAGCGTGATGTAATTTAGGTTGACAAGTTGTTAACACTCATCAAGAATATTGGAAATGTTGGTGGTAATATCCATGCATCTCAATATTGATTTGGAGAATTGGAATATACTGTACAGAGGGATTGTAAAAACTGTACATGGTTGGCATAGTTAATTTCCTTAACTTACGTATATGTGCATTGCTTAAACTTCTAACACAAATATAATAAAAATATTAGCAGACGTAACTAGCAAGAGAGAAGAGAAGAGAGAGAGAGAGAGAGAGAGAGAGAGAGAGAGAATTGGTCCAATTTTATTTCTTAAAAACTGTTGCTACTTAAAAATAACTGCTACTGAAGCGTACGTATCAGCCCAGCCTTTCGAGAAGTAAACCCCAACACCAATATCCCTTTTGACAGTCCACTCGGTATACAGAGGTAAATAACCTTTCCAGTCTTGACGTTTAAGTAGATAGTTTTAATTAAAGGTACCTGCTTATTGAGTCTAGCAATTGGAATGAAGTAAAGCTATACAAGGCACGAAAAAAGTAAATGTTTTAGCAAGTAAACACAACAGCTATCAAATTAGCCGATAATTATATATTGAAGCAATCCTTCGAGTAAACCAAGATTAACCCAAGTTGGCCGCAAAAGTAAACAGCTGTAACTTGATAGACACTTGATTTCGTGTTTGAGGATAAATACCGTTTTCTGTGCAGAATTGCTGCTTGTTCGTTTGTCGCTTTGTTGTAATTAATATTAAGCATGTGCGATATTCAAAATTCTTTATTCGACATTGTGTCGGTACGTTATTAAGAAATACTGACTATTAGTATTTTTCGGTATTTTGCAAAGTTCTAAATATATAGCCTAATGGATCGCAAGCTCATGGCGGAACAGTTTTAATAAAAATATTGCATAATTAGCTAATATTTTTCGTTTCCTTGCAAAAATATCTTAATCGTGCAGAGGTCTATAAAAAACGTAGACCCGTGTTGTTAATCCTGTCTAAAATGACTTTTTGGTCAATGTCCAGCTTCTAATACATAAGGATAAGGAACCTATTGTGCAGCGCAAAGTCAAATATACAGCTTCTTTACTTTGATTGTATGTACATTGATATTTTTTTTTCTAGATGTCAGTTTGTATCATGTCAATCCAAATTTCTCTGTGCAACTAGCCGTTTTTAACCATTTATAAATACTTGTTTTCTTGAGCTATCAGAATTTCAATTTAGAGAATGGCGTTTCCTGCTGCAGTTAAAATATAGTCGGAAATGCAACAAATTTTAAGATCTTCCCTTGGGTTTGGGGGAATGAAAGCCATAATTTTTTCAGCTTTATATTCAGCTTTACAAACTGACTCTTCTCTGTTGTTATATCTATCAAAAGAGAGTTGTTCAAGCCCTTGGGCCTAAGCAAAATACCGACGTGCCATACCGACTACTTGTAAAATACTGACTGTCGGTACGGTATTTAAAAAATACCCACTAATATCGCGGTATCGGTATATCGCACATGCTTAATTAATATATTGTAAATAAGCAAGCAAACATTGGCCAGTTCAGCTAATGAAGATGCCGCAAAAAGAACTGAAACAGATTTCTTTGAGTCAAGTTGGAATTAATCTGACTTCTAATGGGTATTTGATAAAGACTGCATAATATTGCCAAAGTAACTTTTGGCTATTAGCTATTAGCATAAAATTAGTTTAGAGTTTATCCTGTATTTCCAGTTTCTTCAGTATGGTTTCAAAGTAGTCACGATACAAAAAATTCCGCCAAATGGATTTTTGTTTAGTTTTTCTTTCTCTATATTGGATTAACAAAATTCTCGTCCATTTTAACTATTCATATTCTTGAAAACTAATTTGTCCTGTTGTTATATTGTATGTTCATACAATTTTTCAGTCTCTTTGTTACCCGAAATGTACTTATGATTAGCCTTGTATCTACGACTGGCCATCATCAGGGAGAATAATCCAAATTGATTCCGTTAAGACCAAGAACTGGGGGTAATCCTATTGTGTCTCACTAGCCGATGGGTAGACGGACAACGCTCGTATAGTCTATCGCACACCACAAAACCTTCATTCAACTTAGCTGGGATCAAAATGAATTGATGTTGCTACTTGGAGCTCACTTTTGTTTCCTCGCTACTTATGTTCCTTCATCCGCCTCCTACAAACGAGTGTCCTTCTGTCTAGATAACTAGCTATTTAAATCACAGGTGTTTTCCCCTGTTGGGATTTACCGTGTACCAAATGTGTCAAACATTTAAAGGGTTCCGCCCACATATTCGAAAATATAAAGATTGTGTGTGTGTGTTTCCCTTCTGGGCGCTTATTTTTACGTACATAGCTTATTTCAATATAATCCATCAAAGCAAAGTATGGAAATTGTACTTCCAAATTTGCACAGCTCTTTTAAAACCGAGAAGCATGGACGAGAAATAAGTAAGTTTCATATGGATTCCAAATAGGTTTACGTGATTTATTGCTACGAGAAAAAAAGAATACTTAATTGCTGAACGCAATATCGGGTTCGGTAGGGAATTTGAGGATTAATTATGTTTCTACTCTATTCAAACGATGAGCTAAGGAAGCATTTTCAACTCCTTCCTCGGATTATAAAGTAGGATTTGCATTGAAATATAACGATTATATTAAAGTTTATTACAATAATCACTTACCAGATCATATTGAAGCTCTTGTAGAAATGGATGATTCGATCAATATATATTTAAAAATGGATGTAGAAAGTGAAATGTAAATTGGTTCTTTCACACTACAACATAATTAGTACTGCTGCATTATGAAGGAACCTTCACTTGAGCAAACTAGGTTTTGTTTCTCTACTCCTTCTCCAGTCTAAGTTCCTCTGAAAGAGCGGCGCTCTGTTTGCTTTTTCTCTCTTCTTTTCGGTTTACCCGTCTATGTCTCTTTTAGCCTTGCTACGAAACAGAGAAATCGGGCTTCGCTTTCAACTTTTCACTTCTAGATGGATCGCGCCCTCTCGAAGGCCCAACTTCTACCCAAGTGTTGAAAAAACAAACCGAATGTGCTTAAATAAGACTTTTCTTTCAGTACCCACACACCCTCTTTGTAGCAATTAATTATATACTAGTATGTTTTACAAGAAAGGCAATTATTCAAAAACTAAAGAAATAGATAAATTCCTTTTTGACAACAAAAATCGTTGAGAGTCTCCTAAAGTAATATCTCCAGCATCAAACTTTTTCACTTTGTCATTAACTAGTCAGTGGTATTTCGAGCAAACTTTTGGGCTGTCGCCAAATATTTGTCAAAAAAGTTGAACTGATATGCTTTTGTTTGAGAGTATTACCGCCGGATAAGTAAGGCAGCCTCAATCCCATTTTTTGTACAAAATTGGGACTCACAAAAGTAATATGTTATAGCAGTTTTAGAGTTTTGTTTTTGGGAGAAGGCTTTTATCTGAACTTTACTTTAGACATACTGTCATATTACATAATATTCCTACTTCAGTGGTTGGTTTCACTCGTCTAGTTGGATTTACATTGGAGCACATATTGGTTGTAACTCGTGTTTTATTCCCAAAATAACCGTTTGCATCGGCTTAACAGATGTTCTCTCCTCCTCCTCCTCCTCCTCACAGACTTGATACGAAATACAAAAGATATTCTCTTTTTTCCATTTACTTCTTGAAGGAGAACCCGTCTCCAGTGGGGTCAAGGATCCAGGGATAGGAGTTGGGGCACTCCATGCACGTGTACAGCCTGATGGTCTCCCCGGGCAGCTCCCTGGAGTTGGAAGCGCACGGGTTGGGCAGGCTGCAGTAAGGCTGGCCGTTAACGTTGCAACCCAGCTTCCACTCCTCAAAGTCGCGAATGCCGTTCACCGTCACGGGATTCTGCATCCATTGAATGACCTAAAAGATCGCCGTTAGACGGGAAATTGATCATCTACCGTGTTTCTCAACGCACCTGAACATGGTTGACAAAGTAAACGTCGTTGTACTCTGCCAGGACCTCAGTGATCCAGTCGGCGATTGTCCTTGCGAAGCCAGGGTTACTCTGCAGCCAAGAGGCATCAAAGCTGAGCGAGAGTGGCGCCCTGTTGCTCTCATAGTGGCGGTTGAGGTTGTATTTAAGTAGGTTTTTGAACTGTTCGTTGCTGTAAATGTTGGAGCAGGAAGACACGAGTGCGCAACCGGTGAGAGCCTCATCAAAACCGGGGTCATCCCTACGATCCAGCTCGTTGATGGGCAGCTCCCAGACCTCGTGGCTCCGAGAGGGGCAATTCTCTCTGTTGCCGGTACACTTATGTGGCATCAAGTGGTGCAGAGTATAGGGCCACACTGGAACCCTGGAGAGAGGAGCCGTGATGGAAGCATCATACGCGAAGAACTGATCTGCCATCATGGAAAACTGCTCGTTGGCGCCAACAAGGAGGTAGGGGGCGCGAACGCCAATCACAGAGCCGTCCGTAATGTTGGCAAAACGCTCCGTGATGAGCCTGGATCCTGCCATCTCAGCGAGCCAATCGTCATAGCTACCCTCACTCCAGTATTTCTCGTCCTTCTTGTTGGTAATGCTGAAGACTCCAATTTCGTGGCCCTTCCTGTGCAGCTCCTGGACAGCCGAGTAGTTTGTGTACTTGTGGCTGACGAAGAATGTTCCCTTTGCGGTGCACCCGTTGGGGTTGATGCGCTCCCCGTTGAAGATGTGCTCGTAGATCTGCATGTTCTTCTCGGTGACGGCGCCGTTGAACGAGAGAACAATCATCTGGGGCGTGTTGGTAATCTCAGCCTCGTCACCTGGAGTAATGAGCGGTCGTCAAATCGAGTGCATGGCGGTAAATATAATGAGAGGGGAAAGTGCGAAATCAGCTAAAATTGCTCATTCATTTAACCTCAATCAAGATTCTCATAGAACGTCTCAAACTTTTCCCCTAATCTGATGGAAGTGTGGGGACAGAGAGGAAAACTTTACAACAATTACCTACGAGGCCGTTTATTTACGGACGCGTATATGTTGATGAACAAGGTGAACTAGAACATTAAAATCATTACTGTCAAAACTATTCTTCTCCAGGAGTAGCTCCTATGTTAAATAAGAGTTTTAATTGATGTGCTTTTTAGGTACGATGATTGTCTCTAATATACTGTTGTTTAGGTTGGTTAAATTGTGTTGTTGAAGAGTCAAAATAACTCTCAATACTCTCTAGTCTCAATAGTCATGGATGTCTGCTACAGTCATCATTACTACCTGGGATGACCGTTCCATCCGTGGAGCAGTAACAGTCAGGAAGCTGACATGTGGAGCGGTCACACGACTGGGCCCTGTTTGGGTCCTCGTCCACGGAACAGGCGTTCTCATCAGACCCATCGGAGCAGTCGGGCTGCTGATCGCAGAAAAGAATCTGGTCCAAGCATTCCCCGCTGCCACACTGAAAAATGAAACATCAACATTTGAAAATTACAAAATATCTGCTGTATCATGTGTGCCAATCAAATGAGGAGGGGCTTATAGGCTTCACAAGCCAACGTTACTCGTACTGACATTTTCTTCTGCAAGAATTCTTTTGTCGTGCTAGAATAATAGATTGTATCTGCAGCGTGCTCTTTTATACTAGCTCTCTCTCTCTCTCCGTCTCTTCGTGCACGCACCTGTAATTGGCCATCAGGACAGACGGGCTCCGACGTGGAAAAGTTAGGCTTCGTCAGCCTGGGTTTCGACAGTTGATCACAGTTGGCGACGTTTGCTTTCCAATCGCACGTCTGCAGGTCGAGATCGAAGGCGAGCCCGTTGGGGCACTTGACGGCAGCCAGGCGGATGATGCCGCTCACGCCAGCGCGGTCGCAGCGAACCACGTCACGACAGTCGCCCTCCGTCGTCAGCCGGAAGTACTCGTTGCCAGGGCGGTCCTTGCAGAGGTCGTTCACGTTCGCCTCCGCGTCGCCGTCGCGCTTCTGGCCGGAGATGAGCGGCACCAGCGAGCTGCCTGCAGCGGCCAGCGCCAGAAGGAGCAGCGGCGAAGAAGAAGAAGAAAAAGACTTCATCTTGGGATCAAAAGGCCCTAGAAGCGGGAGGAATATTAAGTGGGTGACTCGCGAACGATCGAGCTGGGGTCGGGGACGACAACTTGCGTTCTTTGGTGTTCTGGCTAAATGACAGAAACGAAATATATGGCGGCAATTAGACTTCCAGTTTTGCTATCTGCATGAAAATGATGAAGAGTCTGTTCCTTTTCCCTTTCTCAACAAGTGCTTCAGGGAATTCATATTTTATCGTTAGTGTGTATACTCGTTGAATCTACTTGAATGTAATTTAGACCCGGCGTTGGATTATATATGCGCATTTCCAAAAGCCTGGTAGTAAGTAATGTGATCTGCCTCGTAAATTAGATTATATGTGAGCAGATGCCCGCTTACTTATTGCCTGGAAGGATATTCTTCCTCTTCTTCTTCTTCTTTCTCCGCCACTACGTCGCAAGTCCGAAATGAAATTCACTCCTCTTCGCTTGAACACTGGATGATTTTTAAATCAATGGTTTTATCCTCGCTCGCTGCAGCTTTGACCTTCTTAGTCTTTCAGCATTATTTTTCCCAACATCAGCAGCAGCAGCATCCATGCAGGGCAGCGCTCCATCGAGGAGGAAGAAGAATGAAAAGACAAAGGAAGCAAGAAGGATATGGAGGAAGAAGAAAAGAACCAGCAGCAGGCGGATGGGAGGGACGTACGAGTATAGTAGGGAAGTCAACTCTAGGAACCGCTTATTGCTTCATTCTTGTTCAATAATCGGCCGTGTTTCCAAGTGCCAATAGAGACGACAAAAAGGGAGATAGAAAAAGAAAAACGAGCTGGAGGAGTTGTACGTACGTGTAGTGAGGAAGTAAAAATGGAAACATCCGCGCGCAACAACCATATAATTGCTCTAGGGCGGAAGGAAGGAGGAGGCCCTTGAAAAGGCATGATTAACTGAACTAACGAGAGCGTCGACCAGACTATTATCAGTCTAAAGAACTTCACTGGCGAAAATATATACGATAATGTAGGCATGCTATCTTCTATTGAATCATTTCTGCACTGAGTGCTCCTCATGGCCGAACACAACCAACTTTCTCCGCAAGGACATTTTCTCCCTTTCCTCCTCTGCCAGTAATCTCGCCACGCGTCAATCGCGTGTCGTCGTCGGCCGCTACGACGATGATTAAGACGACGACGACGACGGCGGTGGCGATGCACGCCAGAATATGCGTACGCTGAGCGGAGGGGTCTGGCTGCATGGACCGGCGGAGGAGGGAGTGACGCAAGGGCATTGGGAGTAAAAGAACCGACTATACACAACGATCCAAGAAGAGAATATGAGTGGACTCGGCGAATCAACCAAAATGAGAAGTTTGAAGATAAAAAAGAGGTATAAGGCGTGCTTGTAGTAGGTCATTGCCAAGGTACAAGGAATAAAGGGAAATGGAAGGGTGGAGTTCATAGAAAGGAAACGAGTAATTAGGAATTCACATAGGCCTAAATAGATATTATTGTCTAATAATGTCTATTAAGAACTTTTTTATGAAATTAACAAAAATGTCACTTTGAACTTCTATTGATGTAATACTGGCCAAGTTAATTCCAATGCTTCTTTCTAAGAATCACCAGTTAGAATGTATTCTGACATGTAAAATTATCCTTAGAAGAAATCTAAAATACTCCAGGAATTATAATTTTTGGACAAATATAACAGATTCCTCCAATATAAAACATATGTACTGGCTAATCAGCTGGGCAAAATAGAGGCAGAAATACTCTTTTGAAGTTCTATTTTCATGGAAACTTGCCGCTAGATATTACTTGGTATTATGCTACATCAGTGGAATTTAATACCAAATGTCTGGTCACTCCTGGATGATATACATATTTTGGACTTTTGGCCTATTAAATGGTGCCAAAAAATAAAATAAAAAAATCTGCATGTTTGTTTCAACGTCTGATAAAGTTGGGTATATTGTTTCAGTCATTGTAAGATTTGAAATGGAGGCTCTAGAATGAAGCCTAATACACTAACTCCCCATATCCGTGGGGCTTTCTGAGAGATAATAATAAGCATCTAGAAAAAAAAAATTTAAAAAAGCATCTGTGTAAAAACTTCACACGCACGGTTTAGGAACAATAAGTTTAGTTAGTTTATTTGCCTCGTTACTCAAACAGAAAATATATACATATTTATATACGTACACAACTGTCGAGCTTTCCGCGCCGTTAGGCATTTGCAGAAAGGCCGACTTTTACATTATTCACAACCTCTTGTATTGGTACACATCTTCAAAAGTACTCACCTTCAGCTCCATACTTCTGATAGCGTAAGAAGATGCAATAATGCCATTAACTGTCTTCGTCAAGTACACCAATTATTATTTGCAATCTGAAGTATCATTGTCTTGTACATTTCCTTATAAAAATATATACGCATAACTTCTGAGAAAATAATGATAATCATTGTATTATTAATGTTTAAAATGTATATTCCTAAATGTGCATCTACTCTCTTTTGTGATACTTTTCTTAAATAATAATGACAGAATCAAATTTAAGGTGACGCCGCATGAAAGGTTTGGTGAGTACATCAAATAAACATTCCTACCTAAAATGTTAAATAGTGCGGATATGTATATTATTGTGATTTTGCCTCTCTCAAGACTGGTTCAAGATAATTATAATTATAGTTCATTTGAATATTCTTTGAGTAAGGGTGTCTGCATGTACGTCAGGCTCCTGTAAGTTACTCCTACCAAGGGTAGCATATGGTAGTTATGAGTTGAAGTTTCAACAAATATTATATTCATTGATACACGCAACTTCCGGGAGCGTACTCAAGCGTGGAAATGAAATATTTGTCTCTCACTTATTGAATACTAGAGATATTGACATACACGTGATATATTTTCCAGCTAACACCAAACTAGCTAATAAGTTCAAATTTCAAAAATAATATCCTCCTAAATTACTCAGTTTCTCGCCTGAATGTGAAGAAGCAACGTTCAAAAATGCCCATTCTTAAGCGTATGCATGGTCAGTAGAAACCATGAGCGTATGTTAGAATTCAAATTCAAACCATGGAAAACTGAGGCCGGTTTTTGTTCTCCTTATTTTCATCCTAATCGCGCGGTTAATCGTGTCTTAAATCGTTTTTTTTTGTGTTGTAATTTTCGATATCAAAACATGATTAGCAGAAAAAAAGAAGAGAACAAAAACCGGCTTCTATAGTTTCAAAAGTTAGATTCTTAATGTATGCAATATATTTATCAGTTTAAATAGTTTTAAATAAGGCCACACATATATTCAGTAGCTTCTGTTTCAATCGCTAAATCTCACTCTGTCCTTGCTCGCATGCGATTCCTTATTCGTTGTCTTCTTCGCATCTTCACCCTCGTCCGTCTCAATTGTACTCGCGGCTATTCTGGGGTG
>LR140388.1:0-17236 GCA_900659605.1 Tisbe holothuriae | reverse complement strand
CGTATCACCATATATCTTTCTTGGTTTTACCTGCTGGCTCAAATTCAACTTCTTCAAATATGTAAATCTCGTTCACAAACAGAGTTAGAGGTGTCCCATGGCTGTCTGCAGTCTCTTCACTCAGATATAAGAGAACAAACTCTCCACGAATAGACTGCTTACAGGGATATATATGCCGGACATAATAGACTTCTTCAATGTCCAATTGGAAACAGAGCTCATTGGAAGTTGTGGCTGGAGTGGAGTGTAAGGAATGAGTTAATAAAAGTCTACAAATGACAATTCAAAATGTGATAGCCATACTATTGTCACTCTCATAAAAGTGTTGTTTAGTGGGCAATTTGGCAACAACTTTAATTGTTGCAATTCCTAATTTCTAAATTTATTCCATTGCTTTCAATGTATGTGATTTGTCTTAATACTTAGAATACAATACCTTCACCGTCCAGTATTGAAGTTTTACCAATGTAAATCGAGCTTCCTGAAGCATAGTTCTGATTCATGTCATATCTGTCTTCAACTTCAACTCTAATGATGGATGCAACACGATCGAGCTCAACCTGTTGCAGGACAATGCATATTTAATGGCAGAGTACAAATATAAAACTGTGCACATAACTCAGTTGATAATAAAGATTAGACTAAACCAGGTGCATGACTGTTTTAAGAATTGTATATTAATTTGCAGTAAATACCATAGGGTACACATCTTAATCACAGACTGTATTAAAATTCAGTTTAGAATGCAGTTCAGTGCATATGTACCTGGAACCAAACGCTGGTCTGATCCTCTTGAAGAGTTACGTGACTGTGCCAAAAATTGTAACCTTCAACAGCCTGTCCATCAGAGGCAAAATCCTTGTCAAACAATTGGCCAGTACTTGGGTGAATGTAGTGTGAAGATACTTCCACATTCCAAGATGCTTTGTTAGAAATCTCAGCTGAAATGATCCTGTGTTAACTTTCAAATTACTAGTTTAACCTTTCTATTTTTTAACTTAGCACTGGATCACCTCTGGCCTAATTGCCGCTACTGTTAGGTGGGGGAACTCCTGCCCAGAGGCATTTATATAAACAATTTTATAGTACTTTGATAAGTTTTGTAGCCTATTTTTTACGCCAGATGCGTCCCTTTTCAGGGAACTACCATTTCGGGTTCATCGCTCCAGCTCCGCATGTTATCATGCTTATCCTCTATTGAATTACTTACAGATCCTCCACACTCCTCTTGATGAGGCGAGGGATTCTCCTCAGAGGCCTATTTAGTATTTTGATTAATTATTATTATTAGTTAGTTATTACAGCAACAATTTAATCCCCAAGACGCAGCAGTTCCTCAAAAAAATCTGAAATCCGAAATGATACATTTTAAGCCAAGGGACCGTTAATTCTATGCATCTCCTTTTATAATTGCCTCTTGCCTGCATTAATAAAAGGTATGCAATATCTTCACAATGCACAGTGGCTAATGGCAATATAACATAATTCACCGAAGCGTTCTGGATCATTATGAGTATAATTAAAATACCCTACCTAGGGTAAAATTACCAAAAAATTTGATTCTGGCACTTTTAGAGCCCTAAAGTGCGGCTAAATTACCCTAATTACCCCTAATTAGAGGCAACCATGAAACATACACTTTGTAATAATAAAAGTTGCCAAATAGGGGTAAAAAGACATGCTAATCATGTTTCTGGCACTTTTGTATCCCAATAGTGTTACCTAATGATCTTAATAGCCTTAATTACCCCTAATTAGAGGAAACCATGAAGCAGACACATTGTAATAATAAAAGTTGCCAAATAGATATAACAAGACATGCTACTAATGTTTCTGGCACTTTCATATCCCAATAGTTTTACCTAAGTAACCCCTAATTAGAGGCAACCATGAAACATAAACTTTATTACCTTATTACACTTTATTACTTTATTACACTGTATTACAATAAAAGTTGCCACATAGGGGCAAAATGACATGGTAATTACTTTTCTGGCACTTTTAAATCCTGTAAGTGTAATATATGGTACTTTTAATTACCCTAATTAGAGGCAACAATTAAAGATAAACTTTGTAACAATACAAGTTGTCATATAGGGTAAAAGGACATGGTGATCACGTTTCTGGACTTTTAGAGTTCAAAGTTTGACATAATGCTCCTAATTACCTTTAATTAACCCTAATTAGAGGCAAACATTAAACATAAACTCTATTAAAATAAAAGTTGCCATGTAGGGGAAAAAGGGCTTGTTAATCAAGATTCCAGCAAAACATAGTTCAAAAGTGTGACCTAATAATCCTAATAACCTTTTATTACTGTAATTAGAAGCAACAGAAAACAAACAATGTATTACAGTACATGAACTGCTAAAGGATTACTTCCAGGGGGTGTCAACCCTTCTCAATGGGCTATAACATTTTATCCAAAAATGTAATTTGAAATTGTAATTATTTCTCTCTTAAATGGTACCTGTAGCTTATTTCTACGATGTCTTAGAGCTGAGATATAGCGGTTTACTTTTCAACAGTATTTATAGGACACAATATAGAACAAAATGTGGTTATAGTGGCATCTGGCGGCATCTGTGTCATTTAATTGGTCAAAAGGGCTCAAAAATGTGCATTTTAGGCATAACAGTGTTTAAAATGGTCATAGGAGGGAAGTGGCCAAAAAATCCACAAAATTCCATTTTGTCTACCTGTCCTTACATATTCCACTGTATAACCTATTGTCAAGCATTGGGAAATTACTTTTATTTTACAAGAATTACAATTACAATTACTTTCCTGAAAAAATGTAATTCATTACAAAAGAATTACATTTTTTCCAGGTTGAAAAATTACAATTACAAATTACTTTTGGAATTACATTTTAGTACATAAGCCCACCGTAACTTTCTGAAAGGGTGACAGAGGCCTAATAGTCACCAAAAATTGTGGAAAGCAAAAGTGGAGAATAATGGGCCAAATCATTTTTGTAGCTTCCAATTTTTTGGTTACTTAATAAAAATGAAGCAAAATGTAATTGTAATTCTTAGAACTTTTTGGAATTACAATTACAATTACATGGCCCATTTTGAAAAATGTAATTCATTACAATTACTTTTCTGAAAAATGGAAGAATTACTGTAATTCTATTACATTTTGGAATTACTCCCAATGCTTGAATTTACGAGTGCAATACAAGATTGTAAATGAACCTCTAAAAGGAAGGGAGCTGGCCGGGAGACCTAACGATACACGAATATAATTTAAACCAGAGACAAGTTTACTGCGGCGTTTTTTTTAAAACACTCCCAAGCTGTGCTAGTTGTCTGCATTCAAAGTTCAAGAAAACAAGTACGTACAACAGCACAGGAGGTCCAAAAAACTAAAGTCAGCTGCACTTTTAGCCCAGCCCACGATACAAAGAACTACATAACGCCTTCAAATCTCAAGTCATAGCTCACTAGCGTACTCCACACCTCAAGATAAGGCGCCAATATCCAACCACACGGTTACAAACACACCGTTTTTATTGTTAAAACGGAGTTACACCGGTGACAGGATCACAGCTCCTTTAAATAGCATCCCACCTGCTCTTCAGTATCACTCGCTCCTCGTCCTCCTCGTCCTCGTCTCGCTCCTCGTCCTCGTCGCCCTCCTCCCCCGGTTGACCACCCTCATGATGATCCTCACCAAGATGATTTGAGCGCCGTCCACAGCTGCAGCGTCGACGGAGGCGAATCGGAGGCGAATCTGGGCGCGCTCCTGCTCAGCGTGCTGACGGAGAACCAGCATCTGGAAGGAGACACAAAAGCTTAATTTAAGTGTTATTATTTCTTCGCCTTTAACCAAGGCCTATATATTACTAAGGTTACCCCGTGTAAGAGTCATTTTGAATTTTCCTATTTTCCCGCCTTCGGTTATGAGGAGTCTGAGTGCTGAGTTACCAGCTAGCTAGCAGCAAAGATGCCTCAGTTTTCGCTTACAATTTCCCCCAGGCAGCCCGCCTAAAGCTTCACACGGGGGAGGTTTGCCTTTAACTAAGTAAAATTTAATGTGCATTGAAGCACACCAACGAAAATCAAGTTGGGTAGGAGCAGAACGGTTATTTCCAGGTACAATTAAAAAGTCAACAAGTTATAACATTTGAAGACTGTAACTGTAACTAATAATACAACAACTTGTAGTTCTCGTCATCTTCTCACCTGGTGATCCTCGTCTCCGGCCTCTTGCTTGAGCGCGGCTTCCTCTGGGGAGAGCGGCTTGTCCTTGGGGAAGGCGCACATGACGGCGGGGACAAGGTTCATGGGCCGCAGGACGGCGACGACAAGTGGGGATTTGGTGACCTCGGACTCTTTGTGTAATCCTTGTTTTGATGAGTGACTTTTATTGATTGTTGTTTCTCCCTTCTTCAGATGCACTCAGCCCTGAGTTCTGTAGTGATTTGCGAAATTAAAACAAACTCAGGCCTCAGACAAAACGGAGGCCGGTTTTTGTTCTCCTTTTTTCATGCTCATCGCGCGCTAAATCGTGTTTGAAATCGTTTTTGTGTAGTAATCAAGGATATTAGAATTGAGAGGATGTGTCCCCATTTAGTGGTTTTATAAGCTGAAAAAATTGGCTTGGGCAAGTTGCGTGAGATATAGCCAATACTTCCGAAAATTCTGCAGACTTTTCCGTGAGATCCTGAGCAGAGGGAATAATTACAAAAAGCCAAATGGCTTCTTTCATATTTCTCAATGCTCTTTGCTCTCCCGTTTTCTTACGGTTTGCCCGTGGCTTTCCGTAGAAGAGAAAAGAAGATTTGTTGTTGAGATCTTGAGCGCCCTCTTAATGAGATCTTGAGCGCACTCTTTCACATACAGAGGAGAATGTGTCACCTGCTGAGGGACTCATCCTCCCTTTGTCTTAAATTCATGGTGGTAATTTTCGATTTCAAAACACGATTAGCGGAAAAAAGAAGAGAACAAAAACCGGCTTCGGTTCACGGCAAAGCTCAGGACGAACGATGAAGCCAAAGGTTGAAGGAAACTTTCGTTGAAGCTTTTCCCACTTTTTGTCGGTATATACCATCATAGAAGACCATCTAACTAAAACATGTCTTAGTTGGATAGTAATATACTAATATTATTATATACTTTCTGCTATTTCTCTGGTAATAATGCTCTAATCATCTCTTTAACTTCTCATTTAAAAATATCTTGGTAATGCCAGGTTCCATTAATATAATATTATACTGTATTTGAAAATTGTCAGACGACTTTCCTTGGTAAATTGTACAATTGTACAATACATCTTCAGTAATCCGGGGATGAAATTTTGCAAAATCCGGGGAGGAAAAAACACTCCCTAGTAATCTCCGAGGCTCCTGTTCATCTCATAAAAAGTTTGAGAAAACAGAATACTAAAAATAATGCCAAATATGTTATTTATTAATATGTTGCCTAATCATGCCAAATCATTAGTTCAATCAAACTCTTCTTCATCAATTCTTAGTCCTTGGCCTCCTCGGCTTCTTCCTCCCCCTCATAACCGCCTCCCCAGCCCCATCAGGGCACCCCACCACCCACTCAGAGGCCATGCAATTCGGCAGGGCAGTTGGGTCATCCGAGGGCAAGCACTCAGCCCCGTCCTCAGCCCCGCAATGACAGGAGACCTCCGCTGATTGGTCCTCGCTGCACGAGTACATGACGCTGATTGGTGGGCGGAATGTGAGGTAGGGCTCAGTGCTGGGGTCGGTGGTGCTGGTGCAGTTGAAGAGCATCTGGGTGGGCAGGCAGCGGCGCCTTTATAGAAGAAAATGATTTTATAGATTATGATACATGATTATGAGATGATTGCTAAATCTAAAGCACTATAAGCTGCATGAGTGTACTTTAAGTCCAGCTGACCAGATTTGTCAACTATAGGACTGGTATGTCACGGATGTCTGACATCCGTGGGTAGGTGAATTATATATTCACTGCTCATTAGCGGACATAGCCTAAGCATATTACAAGGAGATAGATAGACTATATGGCATATTATAATGCCTATTTGTATTGCTTGGTTCAAGTTGGTTTATGTATTCGATTATTTGTAATGACACTCATCACGTAAACTTTAAATGCTCTAAACCCATTGAAAACATATTTTACTGTCTTGCTGCACTTTATTAAACCCTTTATACATTAAAATAGACACAATAGCATTACAATCTTTTGGTTATATTACATACCTGAATGTATTCCTCCTCCTGCTATATTTCATACACGACCTGTTATTATTCTCGCATACACAGGACAGCTGAGCGGACTCATCCTCCCCACTACACAGGACAGGCGCCGTCTCCACGGGGACCTCGCCGCTAGGACAGGCCCAGTCCAGCTCGCCGCCGTTGCAGGGCTTGCGTTGGCGACGGTGAGTGGGGACTGTCATGTTCTTGAGGCTATAAACATAATGAGGGTTTATTCACGCTCTTCTTAGTAAGTAGAATAATACCATGAACCTACATTATTTATACAAGTTAATATATTTCGTCCAAGAATAATCATGAACCTACTATACAAGAGTGTGCAAAATGCCACTGACAGTAGTCTGTTATCGTTTGTTGTTAAATAGTTGTATATTTCCCAAGATATAATATTAAGAAAAGTAGATATTGCTCAATACTCCTATAACTTAGCTATTAGATTATTGGTATTAATCTATAACTTAGTTATATGATAATTGGTATTAATAATATGTCCTTAACTTACTTTGGAAAACATTCAGATCCGTCATCTTTACACTGACACATTGCGAGCTGATTTGTATCCGGACAGACATGGAATTTGTCCATCATGGCCACGGACAGACCGACAGACACGGTCATCAGGATCAGAGCGTTGAACATTCCGAGAATGTTATACTTGAGGATGTTTGTATATTAATAATGAGATGGATTGAACACTTGTACGGTCGATAATAATGACATACAGGTACGAGTTAATTATTCTTCTAATTTGTTATCACTTCTAAAATTATTATTATATAGAAAAATGAGTCATCAAAATTGAATTCCGTTTTAGTTGCAAAGTTCAAATAATGTAGGAGTTCTTCTTGTTTTGTGAATTATACCTTTACACTGCATCAATTCATAACATGCGAATAAATTATATTTATTATAGTAAGTTAAACTTAAAGCATTGAATATTGGGAGTTATATTCTTACCTTATCAACTTGCATTTGTAAACTGTTTGCAACCCCGCCCCCCTTATGCAATATTTGTAGAAATTACAGATCGTAATCGCAAGTGACTTTTGTCTCATTTCCGGTTTGCCAAAATGATATAAAAGATGTGCAGGAAAATACCCAAAGTATCGGAAGAGGTGACCTTTTGTTCACAGTAATGGGTATTTTTGGAAATCACTGAAGCATTTATGAAAAAATGATTACAAATGTATAGAATGATGCAAATCATGCAAGCGGTACGAGCAAAGAGTTAAAGCAAAGGCCGGGTCCAGACCTAATAGAGAAAAATTGCAATTTTGCCCATTTTTTGCAATTGCAATTTTTCTTGCTATTCGGTGGGAACTCAGTCTTGAGCAAGCAATAAATCACCGCAATTTATTGGTGATTTATTGAAATATCTATTAGGTCTGGACGCGGCCTAAGATTAATAATTATGCAAGATACGGAATCTTTATAGTTTATAGAGTTGGACCCATTCATTCCCGCGCTTGAATTTTGGATGGTGTCCGGCCAGCAATAACCCCTCTGATTGGCTAAAAAAGAATATCAATCTGTGGCCGGACACCATAATAAACCGTAGACCAATCAGATACATGCATTATGCTTGCCACTTTTGAATTTCGCGGGAACGAATGGGCCCAGCCCCAGCTCTTGTGTATGAAATCATTAAATCATTAAAATTTTATTATCTGTTAGATGTTACAAAAATATCCCCCATCCTCTGCATCACAAGTACAGTGCTCGATCCCTTCATTGTTCAATATACAGCGGTTCTTCTTCTTCCAGGGTTGCATTGGCTTCCAAGGGTTCAACTCTTTGGTAGGTGGGCAGTCTCGAGTGGTAAAACCAGTCTCTGAAGATAAATTGATAGGAAATGTTTGTGACGGTCAGTATTTAGTATTTACACAAAATTTTAACTTTTAGAAAATATAAAACAAATAAAAGACCTCCCAGACTGGCAACTTTTCGCATTTCTGCTGAGCAAGTTCCCATTTTTGCCGGCAGTTGGCTCATTTCTGCAGGGCATATTTTGGCATTTAAAATAATTTGATTTTACTTCAATGATAAGTCCCAGAAATTCCCTTGGCAGAAATGATGAAGTTGCCAGTCTGGTATGTCTCTAAAGATTGGGATTAAAAATTATGACAATATACGGAGATAGAAAATGGGCAATTTAATAATGTTAAAATTTTGTAATACCATTCTTTTTCTTCCAGCAAACATAGTCCTTATAATCGGAATGACTCCTGCATTGGATAATATCCCCAAAGAAAACACTTTCGGGATCCTGGCAAGAGTGACTGCCAACAATCTCAGTATCAGGGCCGCAGTGGTAGCAGTACCATGCTAAAATGGAAGTAGAATTTCACAAATATGTTAATATCTGCCATAAAATTAATGAACATGGACCAAAGTCTCAAGAGGACCAGCCAAAAAATCCGAAAAAAAAAACAATAGAGGGTATCCTAGACCAGGCAAAATTCATATTCCTAGTAGATGCTATCAGGTCTAATAATATGGATGTGATATGTATTCCAAGCCTACTCATATAATAATAAGCCTAAATCTGCTCTACAATCGTTTTACTTCATATAAACTAAAAGAGACATGTTTGAGGTCCGAAAAACGGAAAAAGGGCATCATCCACTACAGTATATAAAACACCCGGTACATTGATTTCCACGGAGGTCAAAAACTTTCTTGGAAAGGCAAGGTCTAAATACTGCTTTATAATTATAATTATTATTATAATTAGTATTACCTGTTTCTTTAGAATGCACCAAATGTGAGTTCAATGAACTTATGAAGAAAATAACACAAGTAATCTTCTTCATCTTTGAATATTGAAAGAATTATGACAAATATTTATGTTTCGCCACAAATTATGCCTTATCACAATTTCGCAAATTTGCACACTTTATCGCAACATTAAAAGGTCAGTAATCTAGACCGCATCTATACAAACATGACAATTTAGATAAAAACAACAGTAATGCTCTTTGATAGAATTACCGATCATTTATAAGAGCCAAGAGGAAAGTATCGTAAGAGTATCTTTTGTTCACAGACAATTGGGCGTTTAGGGAATTCACTGAACTTCTATATGAATAATAAGGATATTCAATTTGGCACTAATTGCATACATCCAAATGAAAAATATGATCGATTACATACATGATAATGCATGCTTAATTTTCAAATGCAGAATGATAGGTTCTTTTTTATTTTAATGGCATGCGCATCCGCCATTTAGGAGCACTTTAGGAGCACATGGAGCACTAAGCCGTTATTAAATTCTTAAATAACAAATGTTTATATTTTTGACGTAAATTTGTCAATTCAAATTTGAGCATTTTAAAGGATATCATATTAAAATTATGATTGTCTGCCCTCATAATTAAACTAATTTAATAGCTCCCATTGTTAATATGGACAAGACAAAGATATCACTTTCATCTGTGAACGTTCTCAGAATTCAATGTAATTGCAATTTTGAGGTGTATAATTACGTCTTGTCACTTATTAAACATTGAGAAACTGATATACTTTAGTTATCTCAAAATTCAAATTAAGCCTCCAAGTGCAGAGAACACAAAATGCGTGTATAAAATCATCTAGGAAAACTGAATCAGAATTTGAAATAATAAAGTACATATTGTGTTCTCTATAAAAATGCATCGGGTTAGTTGAATAGACCATGTAATTGGCAATGGAAATGTATATTTGAAACAGGCGCAGTAACTAATATCATCATCGATATATTTTATTACTTTCCAACAACAGACAGCATTACAGCCATTGTCACTAGACCACCAAATACCCCAACACTTGTTGCCGAGTTGCAGAAGTCTCCGCCATCTTGAGCCACACAAGTACAATGCTCAACATCATTTGAATCCATCTTGCACTGGTTCTTGCTCTCCCAGGCAGTAGTGGAATCCCATGGGTTATCTGCTTTCATTGGTGGGCAACCTCGTTCAATCTTGTCATATCCTGAAAAGGATACAATGTTACACACATAGTATGTGTAATTTTTATTGGATACTCACTATCAGTTGCCTTCCAGCAAGTGTTGTCCTCATAGTTATTAGTGTTGCTTGAACATTTAATAGTAACGCCATAGAAGCCGCTGTCAGGGTTGCTACACTTAACATCATCTGGGTAACCATTGTCAATATCATCATTGCACTCATAGCAGAACCAATCTGTGAGGAAAACAATTGGAAGCATTTTAATTGGATACTTTTGTAATTTCCCCTTCTCAGAGAATCGAAATTAAACTTCTCTTTGGCCACACTAGGTTACAACCTCTTATATTAACTTTGGTTACAACATAAAAGAGACACAATGAAGATACTAGCTCATAGTAATATGACAATAACAAAGAAAGAAGGAAACATCATGATAAAAATAATAATAATAACAATAACAATCCAATAATCAAAGTACTAAATAAGCACATAAGTGCGGACTGGTGGATGAACCCGAAAAGGGTAGTGTCCTGGGGCGAAAGTCGTACCAACGAACGAATAGACTCAGGACCGATCCGGTGATAAATGTAAAAAAAAGGGCAATTAATGTAATTGCATTGCACGAACAAGATGATTTTATAATTAAAATAATGTATGTGCATGTACCAAGAACGTGCTTTTAAAGCTCTTTAAAATATGAGTACGAATAGCAGCACCGGAATTCCGAGAACTACGAAGTACGAGGCGCGTTCTGGTCAATATGCAAATTTTGATGTAACTTTAATATGGGTCAAAATATGTATGCCAATTTTTCAGTGGCCTTTGTAGGGCCTATTTGCAGTTCAGAACTATCTTTATGGCATTGCTTAGAATTTAAAACATAGTTTTGTGGTCCAATTCGCATATTGACCGGAACGGCCCTCGTAGCAAGAGAAGAAGTATTCTCCGACTCGTGCATTTTATGACATGTAAGTAGTGTTATTACTACTTACATGATTTTATGACATGAGGTTGACTAATATATTTTAACTTTACACAGTCTTGTAACAGGACATTTTTATGTTGCACACTGTGGAGATTTTAAAAACAACAATCTTACCCGTTCTATTCGTGTTAGGAATTGTAATATTAGCCAGCTTGGTCTCAAATGCAACGATCCCATCAGCCTGTTCCTTGATGAACTTCTCGCGGTCCGGAGTGAGCTGGAAGTGGCAGTTTAATTTAAATCTGGTTAAGGCATTTGCCAATCTTATGATTGGAACATAAGAAAATGGGCATACCCGCCGAGATTCGTTCAAAAGAGACGCATATGTCAGCGCCGCATACCAGTTGCATACCAGTTGTCGCTGTATGCATTTGCATTTCTCGCATTAAACAAAGTGCGGTTTTAAAAAGACAGAAAGGAATGAGAAATGCACTTTCAATTAATACAAGAAATGCATGCATACCAGAAGGACTGGTATGCGGCGCATACCGTTAGAGAAAATAATCTCGGCGAGTATTGTTGACATGAAATAAATAGATGCATTTTCCGTTTTTACTTTGCCGCAACATTTTTGTTATCTACAACCTTGGCTACAACGCTTTCAGACGATTAGAAAGCCATGTTATGGTTAAATGACGGGGTTTAAGAATCGCCTCAGGAGGGACATGATAAAACGATGCTTTTCTTACCTGTGTCCCATTTTCCTTGTCCTTCACGAGCAGCTTGGTCACCGTGACGATCATGTCCCGAAACGCGGTCACGATCTCAACGTTCTTGGAATCGTTTTTGAGGTAGTAGTCCCTGGAATTATAGGTCAATGTAGTAATCCAAGTATTCATAAGTTCCGTTCCATCTCAACACCCTGAAAGCCCAGTTGGATTGTGGGCTTAGAAATTTCAGGATGTCACTTAACAGTTGGTCCATTTTTGGCATCTCTAGATGCCGGAGCTCTATTTTCTTAAATTTTATTTACTCAATAGTTGTTTTGTTACCTTTCTGATAATGACAGCCCACCCTGGTCTATTGTGATGATATGTTGGGTTGAATTTCGATCGTCCCCACGGACAGACCACGAGAAGAATCCACTCGACTGGAAATAAGTAATAATTTAGTACTGGACACAATAATGTAAATAATGAAATATAAAATCAATGCAGCAGTTGATCAGTAAATAAATGTAGAGTTTGGTCTTTTAATGTACTAAAGCATCCTACGAGTCTCCTGTGTATTTTCAGTTAAAATGTTAATTTTGTCAATGAGGAACGCTATAAAACTTCTAAAAATAGTTCGATTTTTTAAAGCTAGGTGGCAGTGTTCAGGATTCAGTTTTATTTCGGCACCTCAGCAGACTCAGCTTTTAGAGTGAATCTGATTGCACTGCCCCCTACCTTTAAAAAATAAGAGCTTTTCAAGCCTTATATTGCGTTCCTCATAGATCAAGTTCAAGTTTTTGTTTCCTAAAATACTTTGACGTCAGATATTGTTCCATAAATAGAGAATTTACAGTTAGCCATGCGCCAGGTATGCAATATTTATATAAAAAGTAGTAAATTTGCAAGAAGATACCATATTATTTTTAAACAACTCTTTCAAATATCGATCCAACTTTCATTTTAACTATTTTCTGTTATATGCATGTATAAAAATACTTAATGCGTTTATTCAGTCAAATTTAATTTAAAAATGCAACCTCTGGTTGTTTGTAAAATAGCAACCAATCTTATGTCAAAGCAATTTATATTATGACATTATCAGTTCTCATCTTCAATGTTTATTCCAGGAACTTTTGATGTAAAAGCGAAAAACACTCATCTCATGAATTTATGAAAAATCCCAACAAACATGAATGCATTTCGTCAAAAGTCAAAACAAAAGTGATGTTAATATTAATATTGCATAAAGGGATTTGAATTTGAATTCCTACAGTATTTGTATAATGTAGTACTAAGATATGCTAATTTTGTGACTGGTAATAACATAATAGCTATTTTAGTCTTCACAAAAATGCATCTATCTGCATAATACGTACATCTGTTGATTCTATCAAGGAGGGAGTAGTAATTTAATAATAATATAAATAGTGCATACCTGGCTAAATTACATTTTATGAGAAATGTTATCTAGATTTTATCCCAATATCATAGAGAATATGCATAAAATCTGTTGTCTTACCTGAAAATTCAGCTGCAATGTCTGCAACATATCCTGAAACGTGCCCTCATTGACGAGATGCTCCTCCCCCTCCGCCCTCGTCTTGTCCAGCAGCCGCCAGCCCCGAATCTCATCGAGCAGGTCGAGCAAGGGCTGCCCTCGAAGGCGCTCCATCGTCTTGTTCGCGTCCAGGCACGATTTGTAGTAGGAGAAGACTTTGCGCTCGGCCACGGAGGAGTTGTCGTCTAGAAATGGATGATTTATGTTGTAGAGGATTTGCATTTAAAAGGTAGCTACAGGTAAGTACGTACAGTCCTAGCAACCCAGTACAAGGCCCATGTATATCAAGAAATCCAATCAAACAGTCTTAAAAGACTTAGCCACTACTTAGTACATCAGTAAAACATCCACTGCATGATATATACATGTAGTAAGACATGTCTTTATATCATAGTTTAAGTTTTCAGGTGCATTGTTTTTAACCTATAAATTCTTTCTTGACTCACTTGGCCCTCTATCCAATGCATTCTTCATTATGACTTCATTGGCGCCGGTTAGCTTCTCGAACTCGCTCCAGGAGTTGTGGCCGTCGGGGATAGGGTTGAGACGCTCCCAACCGCCACAGGCGTACTGAAAGCAAAGTATTGGTTTATAATAGTTTTGATAAGATATATATTGTAATATGTTGCACTAAATGTGTATTTTAGGATGAAATATCTTGCATATGTGCAGAGAATATTAAATGTACCAAAAATGGAATATGTGTCTCCCTGACAACCTAAAATGTTCCTGCCTGGCATGAAATGCAGTTGTTGGCTCACTATACTTTTTCCAAGAATTAATTTAAGTTACACATACATATTATGTGCATAATACGCATATTTATGCAAATAAATATAAATAACTAAATTCTATAATTAAAGAAACAGTTACTAGGGCAAGTTAGTTCCTCGGGGCCATGCTCAGTTACTGTATACATGTGGATATTATCGGATAGAAGTATGAGGATTGTACCAATAGATACGTACGTATGATACAATAATTACTAACAGTATTAATTTATCCACATTTCATCACTACAAAATCTGCTTGCCACATTATATATTAGTGTGTACCATGACCATTAGATTAGATACATGTCCATGCAATAAACTCTTACCTGATAGAAGTCCTCACACGGATTCGCAGTCATATCCACCGAGTTTAGAATACTCGCCGCCACCTTGACGCACTCTGGCGTCAGGCAGATATTGTCATCCGAGGTGTGGACATGGAGGTCGTGGGCGTGGCTCTTGAGTAAGACTGTGGTGACGATGCAGAAGGAGAGCAGGATGAAGACGACGATGAGGAGGGCTTTCTCGAGGCCGCTGCGACCGTTCCAGTAGCTGCAGTTAGGAGTAAATATGAGCTTGCTTTTTGTGTTGGGAATACATCAAATAATATAAATTCCCAATGTAAAAATATATTTAGTAGTGAGCATGTCATTTATTGACCATAACATATGAAGAAACCTGTCCTAGGAATTTCTCAACGGATATTAATATTTTGTCATTTCCTGGACTGCAATAATGCGCAAGGCTTCTATTTTTATGCCTATACATTTTTCTGCACGTGTTACTTATTTAAAATTACACAGCCTACCAACAGCTTGCCATAGATATCATAGTTACTTCCATTTAAATGAGTGTTTAACAATTTCTTCCTTACCTTGACCCACTAACATGATACCGAATAGTTGAGTCCACAAATCTCACCCTGCCGCCATCCTGAGCTGCATTCCTCATCTGATCAGACGCGACTGAGGCGAGATCCTCCTCCAGGGTGGCGGCGGCCTCTGCTGGCACCATTTCCTCTTCAAGGTTGTCTTGCCGTTTATATTGGGCTGAGCCAAGCACCATTGTTATATGTTAAAGTATGAAATGCGGAATGGTTACAGTTGGCACTATTAATTAAGAAGGATTACCTTCAAACTGTGTATGACTGTTCTATGTTCACTTAGTTGAGTTAATATATAATATTTTCTTCTGTTGAGTATATTTGTTGTTGAAGGACTAGTTCTTTGTTTCACTGATCGAGCTGAGTTATCTTAAAAGTATATTTCACTCTTTTGAGTATCTTTGTTCTTTTATACACTTTTTCGTTATTAAGTATGATTATAAATCGATGGTACACTAATTACAGTTGCTAAGGTCCTTTCTTCCGTTCTCTAGACTTTTTATCTCCTTCTTCTTTTCAGGTCACCAAAATGAGGCCATTCTCCGGCTTTTTGCCTTCTTGTAATTCGCAAAAACTAGGGAAATAAATTGGGCATTCTACCTTCTTCTCAACTTTCTTTGTACTATGTCAGATAGATGAGACGCTTTTGAAGTTGTCTGAAAAGGAAAGACTGGCATTTTAATTTAATGTATTATTAGACCATGGCTAGTTAACTTTCTAATAAGGGGTAAAAGTTTTGTACGGCTTTTGAACCTGCAATGAATTATTGAAATTCATTAACAGAGCATGTTAAAGGTTAGATTAGCTACACTGTATATTAGGTCTCCTGAATAACATATATATAAAATATATATCGAATCACACTTCACTGGATAGTAACTGTTTGTTGCATGCTTTCATGTGAGCAAAAATGTGAAAATATGTCATAACCACAAGAGCAAAAATAAATAAAAAATATCCGTAGGTCCTACAGTGCAAAATTATTACATACAGTTCTTCTGCACCTGGTTATTTAAGCTCATCAAGTACAACAATTATTCATTAAAATATTTTCGTTTTAATTTTCAACACATACTAAAATGTGTCTCTTCGTGACGGAAAACCTACGAATAATTTCCTTTAAAAGTCTGCACTAATTTATTTGTTTGACTGCACTGCAGCCTTAACATAAGCTTTTAATCCTGTGGTTTATGGTGTGGATGACTCAGTATGACCTTTAGTGTAAACATGTGTACATTCTTATGTATTTTAAGGCATTTTAACTTAATTCTATTATCGCTTGAAGGTTGAAATAAAAAAGATTAATGTTCATTTAATATTTTTTACAGAGGAACATTTAAAATGAGACATTCATGGGTTAACTTGAAGCGGACAAGTGTTCTGATGTATACAAATTTTGCACTTTATATAAATAATATAAACAAAATTAGTAAATGGAGCTCCTAGATAGATTAAATGTTTAATGTATACATGTTTGCAGTATACTATTGAAATTTTTTATAAAATAAAATATATTATTTCCAACTACGTAGTTCAACCAACTTACCCAAAACACCCAAAAGCAGACTCTATATCGATGTAAACACACTACTTCTCCAAACGGCGCAATATAAACACCCAATATTAATCAACAAGCTGCAATTGCGCATTTGGTTTACAACAAGTCACTTCTTCTTCTGCTCCTGATTCGAACACAATAATAAAACTGTCTTTCAAGTTCACACACACTCTCTGGAGGGGGGAAATGTAAGAGAGAAGATTGTATTTCATGCTCCTAAGCACTTAAAAAGGACATAATGTACATAATTATACAGTAATCAGTTAATTATAGTAACATATTATTGAACGAATACATGCAACATATTTCATGTTTCGCATCGAATGCCTCCATCCCGTCTGGCAGTCTTCTATTCAGACAGCTGCCGCTGTTGCTTGCCCTGACACACTCACACGCTCACGTTACATATACATACCATTGATTTACGAGCTGGCTTTCACTTTTGCAGGTCTGTGGGTGGGGAACCCCTTCTATATGGGAGAGGAGAGAGAGCGCTGTGGAGTTAGAAAGCTAGGCGAGTTGGAGGAGGAGGAGAAACTTTTGGGACGGCGGTACAGACTCTCTCTCTCTCTCTCTCTCTCTCTCTCTCTCTCTCTATGTCGGCCCCGAGAGGATATTCGAGCTCGTCCTATTAAATCGGTAGAGTAGGGTCTCCA
>LR140387.1:0-17223 GCA_900659605.1 Tisbe holothuriae | reverse complement strand
ACTCACAATGACTGAGCCACACATTGGTATAGGTACACATAGTTGATCTGGCAGCAAGGCTGGAAAATGTATTACAACAGTCTAGTTATAGAGTGGGTCCAAACAGGTAAAATTAGTATACCGTCAGTGCGTGTGCCTGCTGCATCTTGTACACAGTGCCATAAATGTCAACCATCCCAGGCGTCTCCTCTGCAGATGCTAACACTGAGTCTAGTGCAATGAGTGTCCCAGAGACAGATGGGTTGGACTTGCAGAGGATCATGGTTGGAGAACTGGGCTGGTGGCTGTGCTTGTTCATGGCATTGCGGAGTGCCAGGACATGTTGAGGGTCCGGCTGGGATCCTGATCTGGGCCAGTCAGGATTGAAGACCAATATTTGGCAGTGCTTGGTGATTGACTCATGTGTGATCTGGACAGAGTACGTGAAAGAATCTTAGGTGGTATACAATACTGGTCATGAACAAAATATGGCATGTCATTTGCAATACAGTTACAAAGTTAAAATGGTGGTTGTTTAAAAATACCTCATATTTGCAAAGTTTCAACCGACCACCCTTCAGCTCCTGCATCATTGCACACTTGAATTCCAATGGTGCAAGCTCTTCTTTGGATAGTGCCTCTGCAATGACACAATATCAAATGGCTTACAATGCAGTATTTTAACAAGGTTTAGTATGACTTACCAATATCTTCCAAGGTAACAATATTGTGAACATTGTCAGTGAACACCATGTGCCAGAAGAGGGAAATCTTATCTTGTCTTGGTATCTTCATGGTGATGTATTCTGTCCTGTTGAAGCTTCCCTTGACCCAGTATGCCTCAAGAACTGAATCTACCTTCACCTCTTCAATGTCTTCTGGAAGGTTGTAAATGCTCATTTCATGGTTGAGCTCCTGGAATTCACATCTAATGATCTTGGCAAAGTCCTTTTTGGACATCAGGTTATTTAGGTCCTGTTTTGACATTGGTTTACTAGATATTAGTGCTCTAGTTTCAAGTTCAATGATCTGGCTGCTTTGATTAACAATGGTGTTCCTACCTGCAGGATTGTTTCTCTTCTTACATTTGCAAAATGACCAGACAGCCACACAAGCCAATATTAGCAATCCAGAGACAGAAACAGAAACTGCTATCATGTTGTTTGCTGCTGGGAACTTAACTTTAATGATGATTGCATCTGCTAAGTAATCCTGGTTGTCAAGGGTGATGGTGAACTCATTGACATTATTGGGAACATCAATGACCAGAAGATATTTGGTTTGGTCATATCCAACTCTTGTTCCATTGATGAAATTGTCCTTTGTGTATACTTTGCCTTCAATGTTCAATATGTGGAAGACATCATTATCTATGTTTCTGTTGTAGTCCAAAATTCCCAAGACATGCTTCTGGGTATTTTCTGAGCGATCATCAGCAGGATTTTCTTGAGTAAGCTGTTTGTAGTTCTCAGTCTCAATTGTGATTGTTGGGGGAAATATCTTCTGAGTTCTCACTGGAATGTATGCTGTTGTCTTTATACTATTTTGGCAACCATGAGCAGTGACAGCAAACTTGTACGGGGTATCTGGCATTAGCCCTTCCATTTTCAATTCAGATGTTTTATCCCACATTACTCTACCTTGGAATTCCTTTTCAATTGTGTAGTCATCATTATGTAACACATACTTTGATAATCCACTTTTGCTTCCATTGAAAGTATTTGCCTCTAGAATTACAACTACATCTTTAAATGGGTTGAAGGATTTTGGCACCCATGCCTTGTTCTGCAACTCTTTAGATGGGGGAGGCAACAAATGACACTCTGCTAGACTGCTTCCTGATGGTACTGGTACTGGTACTTTAATTATGATTGGGTTGACAAAGTAATCCCTGTTCTCTAGAATAATGGTGTACTCGACTCTATCTCTGGGGACTTCAATGACAAGAAGAAATCTAGTCTGGGAGTATCCAACTGTTGTTCTATTAATGAACTTGTCTTTGGTATATTCTTTGCCTTCAATTTTCAGTAATGGAAAAACATTATAATCTATGTTTCTGTTGTAGTCTAAAATGGCCAAAATCTGCTTCTGAATACCCGCTGAGTTTCCATCAGAAGGATTTCCTTGAATCAAATGTCGATACTTTTCAGTTTCAATTGTGATGGTTGGTGGAAATATCTTCTGGGTCCTCACTGAAACATACTCAGTTGTCTGTATACTATTGCTGCATCCATGGGCAGTGACAGCAAATTTGTATGGTGTATCTGGCATTAGCCCTTCCATTTTCAATTCGGATATTTGATCCCATATTACACTTCCTTGAAATTCCTTTTCTATTGTGTGGTCTTCATTATGTAACACATACTTTTTTATTCCACTTCTACTCTCATTTAATGTCTTTGCCTCAAGAATCAAAGTTGCGTGTATAAATGGATTGAATGAATCAGGTGTCCATGGCTTGTTCCGAAGCTTTTTAGAAGAAGGAAGGATTGGAAGACACTCTGCAAGAATACTGGTGCAATCCTTAGGCGGAGCTTGACATCTTTGATCATGAGGTGGGTAGCATTCCAGTAAGTCTACCTCAAAACAGATGTTGTAGCTCTTACCAGGAGTCAAAGCACCAAAATGCACATGTAAGTTTGCTTTGTCTTGTTCACTGTCATACTCAAAGATCTTGTATTTTGTATGTGTTGTACACTTTTCTTGAAACAAGGTTTCAGAGCAGGTTCTTTCTTTCTGTGAAACCTTGAAGCTCATGGGTCCTTGATAAGTACACCCAGGGTTTATATAGACATCTATGTAGGTTGCACCACTAGAGTATGTAGGTGTTGCCAGGTAGTCTTCAAGAGATGGTAATGTTGTCTTCACAATAGATTTGTAGGGGCCACGCCCGCCTTCAATGATTGCAGCCACAGATACATTGTAAGTGGTGAATGACTGTAAAGGAAGTGACAGTTGTGTTTCCCAACCAGAAAATTCAATTCGATCAGAGCCATGATCAGACCACTCATCACACTTGGGACAGTTCATATCTTGGAAGGGACATTTTTTCTCAATCTTGTAATGATAGTCAATAATTTCTTCTGTGGGAGCAAACGGAGGTTGAATGCCCAATGTCATACTGTTATGAGTAAGTGAGATGATGGATAGCTTGGGCTGGCCCAGAGGTGGAAAAACAGGAGCCTTAGACTCTCCAGGTTTATACAAGCCAACTATAACCACCAACACCCAGAGAATATACATTCTCCTCATATTGCCTGTAGCAATATGAATTAGCAGAAGTTGTGTTATAACAAATTGCGCATGTAGACCTGAGAACACCCCCCAAACTATGGACTGAGGGGATGCTTAATCAAAATGCCGGGTAAATTTATGCTGTTTATCCCAAAGTTATGCCGGATGTGCGATACGACAAAATAGGAATCCTTTTTAATACTGGATGTAATGGTTTAAAGAAGCAGAATATTTTTCGTAACTTGCTGGAAAGTACTCATAATTATGAGAGAAATGACTTTATCATATTTACAGTAATATTTATCAAATTAATCACACAATATTACAGTATTTCGACCATTGAAATGATAAGAAGTAAAAGGTACCAACAAATTTGTTTTACTAATTCTACAAATAGCTTGAAATAATCATTCTAAAAAGTTCTTAACCTCTTATACACTTTTATAGTACCAGTACAGAGCATAAAACACACTTTAAAAGTCCTCATGGGCTCTCAGCAGAGAAACAATTTGGCTAGAGAACTCTTTATCTTTTGGACAGTTGAGTTATGCAGCTCTTCTCAGTAATGGTTTCATTATTCAACAATATGCGCCAATAATTCATTTCAAAAGTAATATAACAATGCTTTCATTGTTCCTAGTATTCATCCTATCAGACGTAAAACTGTCTTAATATGATTGTGTTTTTGTAGGCAACAAAGAAGCTACTTGTTTATGTAACATTTTAATTTGATAAGAATTTTTAAGCACCGCGTAATATACAGTTAAAGGTGGTAAAATTTTGAAATTGGAAATATTATGATTCCGAATATTTCTGACGAATATAACGAATTATCCCTTAAGGGGTCTCCTACAACGGGGAAGGAATTAGGAAAACTGCCGGAAAACTTCTCTTTTCCTTCTCCAGCTAACAAGGCGTGAGTGTGTGCTGGGAGGAAGGAAACAAGAAGTTTTCTGGTAGATTTTTGGTAGTTTTCCGGAAGTTTTCCGGAAGTTTTCCTCCGTTCCTGCCGGTGTAGGAGCCCCCTACAGCATAAAGATATAAGAGTTTATAAAACTCTTTAACATGTTACGATCTAACCGTAAACGTGTTTGCGATTCAACTTAATTCTGCGGCTATAAAGTTGTTTTTGTATTCTATGAATGGCTTTTGAATAATGCAGAATAAAGGAAGAGAGGGGACGTGACTTTTTCCACTCTAGATTTTTATAATGCAATTTTGAAAGGAGGAAATTTCTGTGTGGAAAGTTTCGATTCCTTTAGGCATGCAAAGAAGTTTTGGAATGTATTGGAGTCTCGTTCCTACTGAGATTATGGCTTAAATAATCCGAATTTAAGGTGTTGTTGGAACGAAATAGCCAGTACCAGACCAGTTCAAAATGAGAAAAATACCTGCCTGCCTGCTCATAGATAAGATAAAAAGACATACTTAACCTAATTAAAATTGTTTCCCTCGCCGAAACAAGCTGGCTGGAAAAAATGCTCTAATTAATTAATTGGAAAAGTTTGAACCGAGGGAGGACCATTAGCAGACCTTGAAAGTTGGATATCATCATCAAATGAAACCACGAGACGTTTTTGCAATGCACAGATAACTCCAGGTCCTCATGGTGGGAACAATTAGTTTATGCTTCAACTCTAGTCCGCTTTCTAATTTTTTATTGTCCATGTTCTATAACCTAGTTGGCACTATATAAATCAATCATATGGACAATAGCTGGACAGACATATATAATATTGTCTAAAGAGCTTAATTCCACATTTGGCTTAGTCAGTAGTTCCAGTAATGTGGATTCAGCGGCATAGAAGGGAACAACTATAATCCAAAAGCCATCACCTACGATAACGATATCACTTTCTGAGGCAAATCCTGAATTTGAGTAGCAATAAAATGCACACGCGACGACGACAGGGAAGGAGAGAAACTGCATTTTACCATCGAAAATGGCATATTATACAACTGGCTTTGTACATCGGTGGATTCTGATACGACGTTTTTTGCCCTGTGTAGGAAAAACAATGCATTTTGTGACGGCAACACCTTTTGGGATGTAACGCCATCCTGAAGAATATATATAAGAAGAGAATCTCGTTTTTATCACCAGTACTTTCCGCCTTTCTTGATTGCAATTCTCTCAAATGGACCGGAGTCTATAAAGTGTTTTACTTTTGAGCAAAAAGAGTCGGAAAAGAAACTTCTCTTTTCAAAACACTGACCAAATGGACGGGAAAAATGAGAAGAGTGTATTTGCCCGGCGAATTGTGCAAATTAAACCGTCCTACCAGCTGGAAATAAGAGCTTCTTGTCGGGTCTAATCTCAAAAAGGTACATCTTATATCCAAGATGTATCTCTGTAAAAACCATGCTGAAAGCTACATCTCATTCTTTATGACTTCTTTATAAAGTGCGTATGTACACACACCGAAAAGACGCCCTTTTTATTCATTCCATCCGAATGTAATGCACATTAGTTTAGTATTCGTAGTGAGATATTCATAAGGAGGTTCTTTCAATCATGGAATACCAAATGAAGTTGAAAAGGATTTGATAGACGAGCACAAGAGAGAGAGAGAGAGAGAGAGAGAAAGAGAGAGAGAGAGAGAGAGAGAGAGAGGAGCACAAAAGATGGAGAGCGAGCAAGGAGAACGCTAGAGAGAGAGAAGAGAGAGTGGAAAAATAACAGTCATATTTCCTCAAACCAGACAGAATAGACGCGGAAAAATGCATCAGATTTACAGCGTAAAATATATACGTTATTTAATTGAAGCCTTCTCAGAAGCAATATTGTACCAAACTGTATCCTGTTACATTTAATCAACAGTCTTTCATTAACTCCTTTCCTTCCAGCAGCATCCGCCTACACACTACAATGAAGGCAATGAAGAACCCCTAAGAAGACACCAGGCAACAAATTAACCGCCAAATCTCAAGTGCCAAAGAGAAAGAAGACGAAGACTCAGCCATCATGGCCACTGCAAGCGGTGGCGGTGGAAGCAGACGCGGTAGCGCCAAACAACAACAACCTCCACCAGCTGAGCTGCAGATTGTGGCTGCAAACACGGACTGGGCGGCTGGGCTGAGTAGCAGTACCAGGCACCGGGCTGGGAGCGCGTCGTTCTCCTCTGGGAGTGGGAGCGGTGCATGCTGCTCAGGCCGGTGCCGCTGCGTGTCGTGCCTAAGGCTGCTGGCGTCCATGGTGTTCAGTGTGTTTGGGGTCGTGTCCCTCCTCCTGGTTTATATTGTGGGGTGTGCGGTCATATTCAACAGTATTGAAGAAGGTAAATTTAACTGTTTTACTCCGTTCAAAGGTTGAATAGATGAATCTCTGCTGCAGCATTACGTGGCTATTAACACCAACCTTTCCTTAACCCTATTTTTCACCTTGGAGGAAAACCAGGCCAAAGGAGAAAGGAAGAACAGCTCATTTTTGTTCTTCTTCAGTGGAAAAATGGAACAATTATTTCTAATGGTTGGGCGTCATCTGGCAATGCAAAAGCATTTCTCTTCATTCAGCCTTTTGTCTGAACAGAAGGAAAATCTTTTACCCTCCTAGAATTCAATCTCTTCTTTGTTTCCTATCACAACCTTTTTCCAAGGAAATGCCTTGCAAAAATTATAGCAAGGCCTCTTTCATTGCATGCTTAATCTATTTAGGATATACAGACCCTTAAAATGTCTTGCTGTACTACAAATTTACAAATTAGGTCAGTATAATGTCAAAAGTAAGTTGTGTAGAACAATTACTGAGAATAAAGCCAGGGATTTCTGCAAGATTATGCTGTAAAACATTTGCAACTATTTCCAAGGAAAAACCAATAATGCAAGGCTGCAAGCTAAGTAGAACTGCAAAGCAATTCTAATAGCCAGCTGAAGTTCCAAGGAAAACTTTTTAGCTTGTCACTGGACTGTTGCAACTTGTAATAACACTAGTCATGGACACATGCAAGGAAAACTAGAATATATTTCCGTATAATTCCAGTTTTACTTGACATAAGAACTAGTACTCTTAGCAAAAGCTATATTACTACTACCGTTCTGGCTCACTGCATGTGCGGAGTACTCGTATATCTTATGCAGGGTAGTTAATGTGAACAACTTAATGATATTATTACGTACATTCCAGGCACCACGCTCCACCCCCAATCCGACCACACGAGCAACGCCAACGCCGTGCTCAGCCTCGGCGTCCAAGAGCAGCACCACCTCCGCGCAGCAAAATCCCTCCGCCAACAGACCGTGGAACACCTCTGGAAGATAACCGAGGAGCTCAACATCCTCTACAAGGACAACTGGACGGCCCTGGCCACGCGGGAGATTGTCCACTTTCAGAAGGAGCTCCTGGCCGCGGAGTTGTTGCATCTGAGGGATGCCAGGCTGAAGCAGGAGCGCCACAGGCATGCAGATGAGGACGGTGGCGGGAAGAAGGCGAGGCCGCCTAGGAGGAAGGACGACGCTCAGCAGACTGGCTGGTCGTTCTCGTCGTCGTTTCTGTACGCGCTTAGTCTGATTACTACAGTCGGTAAGTGATTATTATTGTTGGAGTACAACAAGTTTTTTTGTACTTGGCTGGGTTGATAGGAAAGTTTTTTTGGTAGACGCTTCCTCTGGGAGGAAAGAGTAAAAGAAAATATTGATGTTTCTGCTTAATTTTCCTGGGATAATATTAGAAACCGGGATATCCCATCACAAAGATAATAACTGTGCGAATATAGGACTGATATGACGGTCCAGTCAACGATCGAAGCACAAATATGAGACTGTTTTCTTCTTCCAAAGTGGGTCAAACAAACGCCCACTTTGTAGACTTGGAACAACAGCCTTTCTTCCTTATAACGCGGTCGCAGTTTGTCGCCCTTCTCCATTCAATCATAATAACATTCCTTTTCCGCAGTGGTTAGAAAACTTTCCGTCTCGTCACGCGAATTCTGCTGCAAATTAAACGATTCTTTTGCAGGGTATAACCAGCGCCTACCCTCATCCCAGACGGGCAAAGTGGTGTCCATGCTGTGCGCGGCGTTCGGCATCCCGCTGCTGCTCATCTACCTGAGCGTGGTCGGGTCATGCCTATCCGGCGCCTTCAGGCGGATCTACTCCTCAGCATGCTGCCCACGCTGCCTCCGTCGCCGTGGCAGCCCACTGGCGGAGTCGTCCTCAGCAGCGGAGAGCGAGATTGACCTCACGTTCCAGCAGCAGGAGCAGCCGCTGACCGGAAAGCGCGCGCACACCCGCACTGGCAGCGGAGACGGCTGTCGGCTGTGCATGGAGAGCGCGCTCGCTTGCAGACGACGCGGCCACGACGCTGCAGAGGAGCTGGCGTCCAGGCGGTCGCTGCACAAACGACGGCAGCAACGGCACGAACTGGCCGCCGTCCCCGTCTGGTTGTGCATCGTCATCATCCTCGGCTACGTGTGCTTTGGCGCCGGCTTGTTCTGCCTTTGCATCGACTCCTGGAGCTACGTGGACAGCCTGTTCTTCTGCTTCGCCGCCCTGGCCACCATCGGTGTGGTGGGCGGGGGCAGCGATGACGACCCGTATGTGGACGTTGTGTACGAGCATGAGATGAGACGCTCCCGGCGAGAAATAGATGACGAAGAAGATGACGGCAGCGGGTTGTTTGTCCTCTGCTGCTCGTTGTACCTCCTCATCGGCCTCGCGCTCATCGCCATGTGCTTCGACCTCATTGTCGGCCAGTGGCGTCGTCAGCACGAGAGCGAGGATTCGAACCCGCTCTTCAACTTTGCATCCGCGTGTCTGCGGCCGTCGTCCAGCCACCCACACACCCCGGTCCTCTCCCGCGAGCCTAGCTGACGTAAGGCGAGCGGTGTGGCCGCGACGTCCCGCGACACATCGCTCGAGAACTTCCCTCTGCATCAGCCGGGCGGCTCCACTGCGGATAATATCTCAACGGCGTCCGCGTCCAGCCTGCTAATGACGAAGGAGTCGATGCACCAATCGCCGTCAAACGCAGCCGCGGTGGCGTCACCTGCTGTCAGCCAATCATCTGCATTCATACCGATTTCGAGGCACGTTCAGCAGACTGGCAGCAAACAGCACCCGGTGCCGAGTGCGACCTCAGCATTCAGAACGTTCAACAATAAGGAGTCGTCTCCGCATATTCCGACCTCGGCATCGTCGTCATCAGCATTCGGGACGATGTCCCGGGCTCAGCAGCAGCAGCAGCAACGTGAGGCTGTCATGCTGCTCCATCGGTCAGGCCGGATGTCAGCTGAGCCACTGGACTGCGCCGCAGCCCTCAGCCAGCTCTCAAAGCGGTCATCGTCGACACTAGACTTCCGTGAGAGCATGGCGTTAAACGCGCTTGACCTTGACCAACTTGACCTTCGTAACCTTGACCCTGTCATTGCGCAGAAGATGCTTGACGAGATCAACAGGGGCGCGGAGATCAAACCGCTGTTGGAGAAGTTCCGGTTGATTGAGCCGGAAGCTGGGGCGCGGCATCGCTACCCGCCCCCGCCAGTGCCAAAGCGCATGCCCACGACCACGGCCACGGTGGAGCCCGCGGCGCCCCCGACGACGACCAAGATGGTGACGTTTGAGGACGAGCAGCTGCCCCCGAAGAAGGTCGACACGGCTGCCGCTTTGACCGCCTTGAATGTCGGCGATGTTTTTATGTAATGAAGATGAATTGTGACACTTTTTGTTCTGCTGTGAAAGGATTTAAGGTCTGAAGGGCAAAAAAGGGGAGAAATGAATGGATGGAGGATACAATATACGATGCCAAAGGGTACTATGACAATATATGGGGTATAATACGTCTGTTTGAGTTGATGAATAAGGTGCTTTAATGCACAAACATTGAATATTGGTTTGCCGTTGCCAAAAAGTTTAAACAAATGATGTATGATTTCGAGCTCCAATAACGTAATTATGGGAAAACAATAAGTATACGTATAATATATATAACTTTGCACCTCTTCTTAGTTATTACAACAGAGCATAGATTTATAGTCATATGGTGAGATCCTTGCTTTTATTGTTAAAGTTACATCCAATAACTGTTTGTTGTGACATTTTCACAAGTTTACTTCCTACAAATGTTGTAAAACTCCTCGACGCTATAATCGAACATCTCCAGGTCCATTCTGTAGACGTTGTGCACCTTCTTGAGGGTGTCGCAGCTCACGGCGGAGTAGAACTCGTGTCTCACGTCAGCTGTGGAACGGCCGGACTTGTTCTCCGAGGTGTGCTTCGTCTCCAGGGTGGCGTACTTGTCCAGGCCGGAGTGGGACATGACGAAGAGATTGTCGGCCTAAATATAATTTTATAAGTAAGCAATAGTAATTTTTCATTTCCGACTTCTTCTGTGTGACAAAGGAAAGTTTTATGTGTATACAAATCAAATTATTAAACTTTCTAAATCTTGAAACAAATAAGGCAACTTAAACATTGGTATTGATTTACTTTTCATATCTAGTTCGTATATTTTATATTTTTATGCTAATCAAAATTTGCTCTTTTAAAAGAGTACTTTTGCTACACTGCACTGAACTAAAGTACTTAAGGCTGAACTAGTATGCAGTACATATTCAAGCTACATATATCTAAGGCTGTCTGAAGAATACAAGAACATTAATAATTAATTGCATTTTTGGACTATACACCCATTTCTCAACCATTGTTGCTTCATCAAATGATTTAAGTACATCTTTGAAAGCAATTGATAAATTGACAAGAAGACAAGATACTCGTACAATTCCCTTCATTATATTGCTCAATGAAAATGTTAAGCATGTGCAATTCAGTAATAATTGTTTTTATTATCACTGCCTATATCTCTTGCAAATTTGGCTTACTGAGCAATCAACTGGACTTACATAAAATGTTACAAATAGTTACACATTGCTAATCCACTTTAGTTAGTTGTCAAGTCCACTATTGTTACAATCATGAATGGCATAAGAAGTATCTGTGTTGTGTACTTTATTGTTTTGTCTGTGTCTATCAATGCTCTCTGGTTTGAACCAATTGACATTGGTGACCTGTGCTGGGACCAATACATTGACAAGAATACGGAATCTGAGTATGCTTTTCATGATTTATGTATCTTACTTATTTATGAACATATTTTAGGTCATCTACTGAATGCACCCTTCTCTGCCACCGAGATACCGATTGCACGGCTTCCAGATTCAATCCAGAGAGCACAGAGTGTCAGATGAGTCTTCTAGAGAACTACATCAAAGATTCATGGGATGCAACCCTTCCAAAGATATTTGCACCATCATATCTGGTTCAGAGTAGGGATCGCTCAATAGTGTGCATTGCTGTCCATTTTAAAACTTGTTTTCTGACTCAGGTGCAGCAATTGACACATCATGTCCGCCTTCAAACAGCATTGGCACTCAGTCTCTGTATCAGCTCACCTACCAGAATGACGTCACTCAGCAGCCAACAACAACAATAACATCTTGTGTGGATGACGGCTGGACTGTGATCCAGTCCAGAGGCCAGTTTGGAAATCCAGTGGACTATTTTGAACGTGGTTGGACTGAGTATGTCAATGGGTTTGGGGAGCCTGGAGCTGAGCATTGGCTTGGTCTGGATGCAATCCATAATCTGACAACTGCTCAGCCGCATCAGCTGCGGATTCGGATGAAGAGTGCAACTTGTGAATCGGCTGAGTTGTTCTACTCTGCTTTTGAAGTGAAGGGTCCAGTGGTATGTTATTAATGCAAATGTCACTACATATCATTTATATGCATAATGTTTAGGATAATTATGCACTGGCAGTATCTGGGTATCAAGGTGGGCCCTATGGAGACTGCTTGACTTCACTCAATGGTGTCTCCTTCTCTACGTTTGACAATGATCAAGATACATCAGCTTCGAATTGTGCTGCTACCTATAAAGGTGGTTGGTGGTAAATGTTTTGATATACTTAAATTTACTTGAACTTTTTACAATGATCTTTACTCAGGTACACTGGTTGTCACAGCACCAATCCCAATGGATATAATCTGAATGCTGCATCTGGCATTCCCTATGCACTGGGGATTGTCTGGAGACCTTGGCTGGAGTACTACCATAGTATGCGAGCATTTCAAATGGCAATAAAGCCTCTGTAACTCTCATTGACAATGCTTCTTTATGAAAAAAATGCATATTATTGTGTTATCTCTACGGATACATATCTAATATTGTACATTCTTTCGACAGTGTTTAAATTGGATTCCATTATCTTACTTCCTTAAGTGCATTGGCTAAATGACAATCATCATATTATGCATTTTGAGATTAAGAAACGAATTGGATTTTTATCGTATATCTTGTCCTTCATTTTCCTTATTACTATCATAACTTTTTTGCTTTTATAGCCTGACCCAGACATGGAAGCATCTGCTACAAGGCCAAAATAATAACGATAAGACCCCCAGATTGTCCCCAATAAGCTTTACACACACAGCTGCATTACAGTTGCAAAATCTCGGTCAAACAATAGCTTCGTTTCCACCAAAAAAGGCTAGGAACGGAGTCTTGTAGCAAAATGGTTAGCTAAGGGGTTCATATGTTCGAACCCAGGAGGACTTGGGGGTAATTACGAAATGCCCATTACTCTCTATAATAATTGTACTTAGAATGGGGTGTCACATTGCCAAAATAAAACATAGAAAGTTCAAAGAAAGTCCGAAACAATAAGCCCCACGTTGCACAAACGCTGCAAAAATCACCACTGATTTCTGATAACTTTTCCTGACACGTTTCATTTTGCATGAAAGAAATCGTCACAGATGCACAAAGAGAGGAAGAAAGGAAGCGACAATTTACCTTGATAAAGGTTATACCACACATACCACCAGTGGCATAGCTGACAGCGGGAGGATCTTTAAAAGTGCATACTTTTGCAAGAACTTTGTAGAATAACTACGCAATAGCTGTAGTGTTTACAGGCAAAATTCCAGTTAAGTAGCTTTTAAAGGGGTTATGTGCTTAGTTGTACTATATGCATGTATGTATGCATGCTATAATATCTTGCAATGTTTTGATGTGCTAAACTGAAAATAGTAACATTTCAAAAGTCATATTTCTATTGGAAGTTACAAACTAAGTACTTTTGTGATTGTCAAACTTACCTCTGCAGTCTCCAGCTTTATTATCGCGTCGTAAGAGAGTAAACATGGGGCGCACAACGATCCAATGGTGGCCCAGTGAGGCTCTGCTGGGTCCGGATCCGAGGCAATGTACTCAAGAAACTGATCAAAGGTTGGGAAAGAGTTGACACAGCCAGAAGTGGAGTCAAAGAGGTCCGCCCTGATAAGGAATATAAAATTACATTACGGTTCATTTTAGGTAATGTAAACTCACTGTCCTGGGAGTCCAAAGAACTTGTATATCCTCGGTACGTATTGTTTCGCCTGCTTGGTGCATGGGCTGAGTATTCTATCTCTGAAAGCTGAGAGCAGTCTGTCGAGTGGGTGCCGCACGGCCAGGAAGGAGAAGTAGTCACCAGAGTTGAGCCGGTCCCAGATATCATAGTAGCCTTGGGGACTCATGCGATGAATTAGCCTGTAAAAAGTTACTAATATACATTTCTAAACCCAAAAACACCGGTACCAGTAATATGACTACAAATTGCCTGAAATGTAGTATTATTACAACATTAAAGTGCTAAAACTACCTACTTATAGTACGCTCCCGTCCTCTCCATCTCCTCCACGTACTTTGGATCCTCGTCCCTGTAAATCCTTGCAAAGAGCGACATCCACGTGGTGGACGCCACCTTGTGCACGATGCAGTACAGGGAGCGGGACTTGTCGTCCACGAGGAAGTTGTTGGTCAGCTGCTGGTCGTATAACGAACGCTTCGACTTGTACGAGTACATGTTCTTGGACTTTTCGTGCTTCTGGCAGACGAGTTCCATGGCCTGGAAACGTATTTAGCTAATCATAAAATCACACTAGAATAATATTTACTGATTCATTGCATTGGTATCTTGCCTGGCGCCTCCTTGCTTGCTCCATAGAAGCACCACCACCATTCCGTACTACCGTATCGTTAACGCCAAACCGCGTGAGGAGCTTGGACACCCGATGCTCCAGGTCAAGTATCTGAGCGGTGGCCTCGCGTTCCCGCTTCATGGCGAACGACTCGACGGCTGAGATGCGACGGTGCGCCGACTGCAGCCCCAGGTGGAAGAACACGGCGACTGTGGTGAGCGCGATTAGCGGCACGAAAAGCGCGGGAGATTTGAATATGCCGAGACGTCGAGACATTTTTAGATATCACGCATTGTTCTACTTTATTATTATGTATATATTTGGACAACTACATTTTCAAGAGTATTGGAGGCTGACACCTTTAACTGTTGTAAAATATCCGTATTTGATATCCACTTCGGGCGTTTAATTGTTTGTGCTAATACAAGTGTTCAGATCATTTGCAGCACTTTGTTATTATATGAATTTTTGAACAATTACATTTTAAGGAGCAACCTAGGGTTATTTTTCAATTATTTTTTAATTAATTGAATCACTTTAATATTGACTCTTTGGCTACTTCCACGATAATATCTAAGAAACCATTTTGGGACGTTTTTAAAGTATTTTTGAACAATCTATTAATATTATGGAGAGATCACAGCACTGACATCGGGACAGCAATATTTCACCTTTGATATGTTTTATACACTAGCACACATGCGTATGTTTGTTTGGGCGGCTAAATCACCTTATCTCTCGTATAAACCCCGTAAAGATAACGTAACGTCTCCCGCCGCCTGAATTCGCCATTATTCTCAACGTAGCAGACGGAACAAACATCTCGCGACGGGAACTTGGCCGCGCGGCATAGATTGGCGTTCAGCTGCATGCGCCGACGCGGGTGCGGGGCGTAGACTTGCCGCTCAACTTCCAGATCGTACAGGGCCGTGTTGAGGGTGTTGTGGGCGCGCCATAGCCACAGGGCGTCGTCTTCCGGGGTGGCCCGTGGGCGCACGCCCCCGCCAATGGGCGGTAATGTGGGCGCAGGTGGGCTGAGTTGGTACAGCCGGAGGAAGAGTGTCTTAGATGTTGAGCTGTAGAATGTGGAGATGTAGCTGATGAGGGCGGGGAGGACGTCCAATTTCTGCAATGTCATTTATTTATGCAAAGCAATTTCATGTGTGAGTAATCTCACCCTTGCTCTAGATATGAGACAATATGATTTATGCAAGGTCTCAATTTCCCCCCTTTTATAACTGTACATATTTGTCTTTATACGTCCACCTGTTTCCTCTCAAAGCACAATTACCGCGCGCACTCAATTGTAACAATTAAAATTCACCTTTTTCCTTGACCTCCACCGCCACCGATGCGCGTTCTCAGTCGCCAGCACGTGCAGCAGCTGCCACAGGGCGCACGAGTACCCGGCATCGCTGGAGCAACCGATCCACTCATGGGGCAGGTCCGGGGCTAAGTCGGGGTCCGACCTGGGGTCCCTGTTGCCCTCAAACGGTCTGAAGATGTCCATCAGCCACGTCTTCTCGTCATGGTAATCGGCGGCTGTGAAGCGGGATTCGCCCCGTCTGAAAAGGCATTCTTTCCGGTCATTAAATGTGCTTGTTTTGCTTCTTGAATCCGGTGAATAGATGAAAGTTGACTGACAACAATGTTGGAGATAAATCATGTCCTGCTGCTATTGTTGTTTGTAGAAAGTTTTGATTTGATATTCATTAGACGTGACATTATTGTCCTTAAAAAGTACAAATGTCTTCCTGAATAGATATCAGATTCATCGAACAAAAGGGTGAAACTTAATATGCCAGTTAACTTAATTAACAAGCTTTAACTGTCATGGAATCATAAAAAGAACATTTCATGTTAATCAAATGATGGAATCACTATTTCAGCATTATAATATATTGAGTAAATAGCATTCACATAAATAGAATACTGTTTAATATACTGATTAAAGTCTATTACGTACCTTGAAACATATCGATACAATCGTTGCAGAAACCTGCCCAACGCCGAGTTCTCATGCGCCGGATACAACTCCACGAGCACCTCCAAATACCCCGTAATGGCCTCATACGCCCCGGGCGCCTCCTGCACATCATCCAGACTGATCTTGAGCGCCTCCTCCAGATCCGCGCTGTACACCACGTCCCGCATGTGGTTCATCACAAACGCCTTGCTCCGATCGCGCTCCTTGCACAGCCGCTGCAGCGCCAGCATGTCCCGCTTGTCCTTGTCCGTGCCGGGCGTTGTCCGCGGCTCCTCTTCAAGCAATAACTGCTGCTCAGACTCCCGCAGCTCTTTGAACATGAGTTTGAGCCGGTATCGGATCATTTCCGGGGACAGGAGTTCGTCCATCATGTCGAGGTATTGGATGACCATGGATAATGTGCTCTCTTGAGTGCGGTCTTGGTCATTTGGGGATGTCCTGTGGGTCATTGGGAAGTAGGTCGGTCTGGAGACGGGAGCAACGGCAGATGCAGAAAGCGGTGTCTGCTCGTGATTATGGTGATCATGGTGCATCTTTGCAGAGTAAGCATCTTCTTCTTCCTCTTGAAAAGTGTCCAAAGTATCTATCCGATCCATGGGATAGTCCGTCATCCCTGGCCTCACTCGCTGATGCTGCTCCACCTCCTCATTGGCCTTCAACACGGCAGCCTTGGCATCGTCCCTGTTCTGGAACTCCATAGCAAAGAGCTTCTCCTCAAGGGAGGACACCGGGAAGAAGAAATTCCTCTTATTCCCATCCGGTCTTTGCTGATGGTAGAGCCCTCCGTGGCCGCGTTGTGTCTCCTCATACTGGACGAGAGGACCTTCCTCGCTGGTGCGTTGTAGCGGAGAGTAGTCTTGGTAGTCTTCCTCTTCAGGTTCAATGTTGGCGATCTGCTCTTGAACGGATTCGATCATGTCCACGGAGGGGAGGAACGAGGAGGCAAGGTGGGCTGGGAGGGCTGGCAGGGAGGTGTCTAAAGATGGAGTCTTCTTCTTCTGCTTCGGGGGCATCCGGAAGAAGAACGGTTCTTCAGTGGTTGTAGTCGGTTTTGTTGTTGTCGTCGTA
>LR140386.1:0-17236 GCA_900659605.1 Tisbe holothuriae | reverse complement strand
TTTCTAAGCTTAGATCTTTATTCTTCTCTTTCTTTCCTTCAACTGAATAAAGTAGACAACAAATTCCCCAGCAGCTGGCAGGGGCTCAGCCTCAGCCATGGCTCAGCTTTCAGGGATGCCAAATAATTGTAACAAGCACTTTTGAACCAAAATTGGCAATTCAAATGACAAATTTGGATATATTGTTTATTTTGGAGATTTAAGTAATTTTATACCCCTTCATTGCAATAAAATACTTCATAAATTCATTTTCAGCCCATGTAGCAGCTATAAAGAGCCTCAGGGTCCCCATATAACAAGTCTCCAATTTTGGCCATTTCCATTGTTAAATTTGTGACTTTTTAAAAGAGGCATTGATATGACATATAATTGTGAGAAATGAAACAATCCAACTGTGTCATCAATAATTGTAACTCTTCCTCTCTTTAATGGTACCAATCACTTTTTGGTGAGATATCTTAGGGCTGAGATATGGCTGTTTAGTTTCCGACAGTATTTATGGGACACCCTGTATGCTAATACTCGAAGTAATGTCAAATAAACGTTCTGATATGTTTTTAAAAAGTGATACTTCCATCACCATAACATCACCTTAAAAAGTTAACTGCGTGGGCTGAGCAGGCAACACATTTTCCTCCCAGACGGTCGTTTCTCAATATTGTTGTAATTTCTGGTACGGACGACGGCAAGGGTATGATGTAACAACCGTCTTGGCAGCGGTGCCGATGACTCATGGATTGGAGGCCATATGGAGATGAGGAATTATAGAGTGCAGAAAAGTGGAGATATGTAATTACTAATGCATACTAGTGCCCATATTAGACAAATTAAATGGTGTGTTACACGCAAAATGCATAAAATGTGTAGGTTGATATTCAAGTAAAGTCACTTTCGTTGAAAGTTTTTCAGACGTTATTGACCGGTTTTTCCACCTCCGTTTTGGATATTATTTCTTTTCTAGCATTGTTTGACCTCCCACGCGAGAGACAGAGTTTTTAACAGTCTGAAAATGGTGTTTGGGGAAGAAGTCGACTTTCCCTGGTGACAGAAATATTTACTTGACATATTCATGCTTGTACATTCTACGTACACAGTAACATACCAGTTTAAAGCACAGAATATTGCACAACTAATAAATGCATTTACATTTCTTCTGAGGTCAGATTAAAAAAAAACACTACTTATATTTTTTATAGAATAGTAGAGTTAAAATGTCCTTAACGCAAATAAGCTTATTTTTTCCAGTTTTAATGTCTAGATGAACTTTCTCTACTGTAATTTGCAACATATCCACGAAAGGAAGTGAAATTAAACTTTATGGAAGTATTAAAACTCCTCTTTAGAATTAAGGCGTATTCTCACATTCACAGTTTTTGCATTAGTCATCTTTTATCTGCACGCGACCAACCAATAAATTATTATCACTAAATAAAAGGGTATGTGTACATCACTATTAATATAATTAGCGATTGTTTCTATTCTTCAAAATATTATGTTTTATTGATACACGAAGAATATAACCAGATAAATGTGCAAACTTGTGTTTGTCTGTGCGTTAAATATCCTCCTCCCATTTTTTTCTCTATTTCCCATTATCAGCCCTATTTTGAGGTTTACAAACGACCGAAAACGTCACAAAAGTTTTATGTTCCGTTTTCCCTCAGTTTTGTGTGGGCGTATTTGTGTATTTTTGGGGTTGGCAGTTGCATTTTCATTATTGTCAGTCAGGGCTAACATTATGAAAAAAGTAGGCATATATAAAACATGAGCATGTATTTATAATAGACAATTTAACCATTTATAGGCAAAGGAAATGCAGGTTGTTCTGTTTTTATATTATACTGTATATTATTTGTAGATGTTACAGGACTTGTGTGTGTCCTGTAAATCCTTTTACAAATATATATTTAAAGCTAATCACATACGTGATTCGTCTGTTCTGCTAATGTCCATTTTGAGAGATGTTCTCGAAGAATCGAATCTTTTCTTCCTTCCACTTTTCCCCATATTTGGACTTTGGAGATTTCGGCATCAATCTGGAGGAGAAAAAAGTAATTTCAATGTTTAAATGACGTCATCTACAGAAAAGGCTGAAAATAGACAATAATATGTTATCATTATCACATTTAGAGCTCCATTTTATACAGGGTGCCGTAAATTTGCCCCAACCACCCCTGTTGTGGCTTCTAAATATCTATTTTCGGGGGTTGTACAATCTCCAAAAAGGTACAAATATATTTCTCCTTCTATTTAAGGGTGTGTGCGCCTTTTTGAAATTTTATCATTTATTTGAACGTTGCCATTGACTTATAGGAACACTTTAACATGCCTGTGGAGTGTGAGTGCGTGGGTGGGACGGCCGGCAGCAAGCTTGTTGCCTCTGCAAGTTTTGCAGCGACAGGGGTTGGGTCTCCAAATATGCTTTAAACATATACCGTTAGATTCAAGTTCTCTAAAAAGCTTCAATATGACCTTGAAATATGCTGTTTTAATACAGTATTTCTATAATATTTTGCATTATGTTTTCTCCTAAGCCATGATTTTTGGAGATCTTAGCTTGGAGATGTCCTGCTGTGCTGGAAATTACATTCGTAAAAATATACGATTGCAAATTTTGAATGTATTTTTGCCACCCGTTGGAATCTCTGCACAGTTTAGCATGAATAAAGCATCCCCAAAAGGAACCAGAAACAGATCCTATACTACTGTAATGGTCTATTTATTTAAGTTAAATATGTATGCTGTCCTTTTGCTTGTTCAATTATTATAGTGTCTCCCGTTAACATTAAATGATGATTCCAGTACATTTTTAAATCATTGAAATGTTATCTAAACTTTCCTTCCCTGATAAAGTTTGACTTTTCCTTCTTACCGAAACTCGTGTGGGCATCGACTGCATTCCGAAAACAGAATTAAAGTCCACTCGATATTTCACATTCAATGCCGTCCAATGTCAAAGTAACCTAATCTTACAACATTAAGCCTGTACAATTCTACTCTGGACATTCGAGTCTCCGTCTCATTGCGTTGGCGGATTATTCTCGATCGATTTCTCCGCTTTTGAGGAAGAAATTCGGGTTTATGTGAAACATGTGCAATACATTTATGCAAAAGTGATTAAATTTGCATGGCATCAAGGTTAAGAAACGGATTGGTATTAAATATTGTAATATAACGGAATCAATAGTCGCAGGACAAATATGGAAACCAAGACAAAATACATAAATATTCATATTTTCTGTGACAAATACGTTTTTGAATTAGTTACAATACGAAATGTTGCAAAAATCCGCGACCCCCATACTCGGCATATTGCCGCAGTAGCAGCAGGTGTGTGCGCACATAACGCGATGATCCCCAAATAGTGCGAGGGAAGCTGCCGCTGCCGCGGTGACGCGCGAAGAAGAAGAAGACTCTCGATGAATATGTGATGATACATCTCGCCCGCACAGTGGTTTAGGACAGGGAGTAATACGTTTGAATTTAATTTAAAAAAGTTGCGAACTTAGAAACAGGTTATTTAGTAAATTAGTAGGTTTTAACTTTCTAACGTATGACGAAACATTCTTTAATTTGCACAGTACAATGGTCACTGCACAGTATCATTCTTACTGCACAAAGAGACAAATCCAATGTATCGAACGTAACCATTTCTAATCCATTGTGCGCCTGACTTTTGCGGAGGCCGAGTCGTTGGGCACAGAGAGAGAAAAAGAGTCCCTTGTCCCAGTTGTTGCCCGAGATTTCGAGGGTGAAGAGCAGAAAAAAGAGAAAAGAACAGAGAATTCGCGAACGATAGACGGAAATATATTCAAAGATATTATTTCAGTGATCGTTCGGCGGTGAATATAAAGTGAGAAAACTTTAAAACAGGGTAAGATAATAAGTAACCATGTTTATAGTCACATATGTTTTGTACTAGCTTGTCATTAACTTATACTGTATCTGCAATATGTGTGTTGTAACTGGCAATATTCAAACTACCTAATATTAGCACATGTTTTATGCATGCTGTACAGCAATAACATAAATATTGACTTAACGGTGAATGTTCCGAATAAATATGTCTGGGCTCCCCAAAATAAACACAATGCACTTTTTAATAATCCTCTTTGGCAGTGGGCAGTTAAATGCCATGAAAGGCTTGCATGAAGTGTTGTTATAGGATTATGACTCGAGGATAATAATAATAAATAGGCGGCCTGGGCGAATTTGTCTAGGCCTCCATTGCTTCTTTCAAACATGAAAAGTAATTTATGAAAGTAACGAAATAACATATTTTATGATAAGTTAATGTTGTTAAAAAGTAATTGGCTTGCTTGTTGCAAGGCAATGTAAATTGAGTTTAAATGGAAACGTAATTGTAATAATTTTTCACCGCTTTTTTGCACCAATAAATTAAACCTTTGTCATCATTTGATGTAATTGAGCAATGCCTGCAAATAGCCAGGACGAATCAGGCCTTCAAAGGGTCCCTTTGACGCCTTCTTAATGACCACAGGCATGTTCTTCCCTTATTTGGTCAATGCTAATTGGCATCCGATGAATGGTGAATTTTAAATGAACTGCTGTCATATTATGATGATGGGGATATTAGACTCGTTATATCAAAGTACTTTTTATGGAATTCAAACATAAATGCATTCATTCATTTGGAGTTTTGGGCCCAGTTAAATATGATCACCCTGTGGAATGTGATCCCGAATCTTTTTTGTCCTTGTGCAAAAATGCACCTCTTTTTATCGTTCATGGGTCACTGATCAGAACGCCGTGATACTCAACGCGGAAGTTGCATAAAAGTATATATGACATAAAACAGCTCCAGCTCGTGCTCAGATAAACGATATTATGATGATAGGATGGTAGTATATAAGCGTTTATTTATTTATTATCATTTGATGAGAGGGTGTTGCTAGAATCGCACATGCGAAAAGGATATTATGGGTTAAAAAGTTATAAGAAAAAAAGTACAAAACAACATTGTAATGTCACTTTTGCTAGAAGTAGTATATTATTAAGTACATTCTGCATTTTATAAATAATGCTTTATGTCTCTCCATGCAAAAATGGCAACACCATTAAGATGCCTTTTATCATCCATGTATCTACCATGATGAACGTTTATTAATTCTCTTTGAATGTCTTACAAGAAAAGAGTTTTGAATAATGTTGATGATAATTGTCTTGAAGACGTGATGAGAATGAGAGAGAGAGAGAGAGAGAGAGAGAGATTGAAAAGAATGTTTAATTGTGACACGAGTTCTTTGTGTCAATGCAGTCAAGTGTAAAAGAGTTTAAAGCAAGCATTTCATTCAAGTGATTCGGATAAAATGAAACAACTGAACTTTAGTTATCGTTCAAATTTACCGATTGTATACATTATTATTAATAGACTATTTAACTTTAATTTGGTTACAAAAGAAATAAAATATGTGCATTATTATTTACATACCTTTATTGAAAAAGTAGATTTTAAAAAGATGCATTTTAATGCGCAATTGACATTATGCATCGTCATACTCTCAAACGAATGCATTATTTAAAACAAGTTAACAATGATGATCTTTTCATTGAATGACACATTTGAGCGGAAGCGCAGATTACTCAAGTGTAAATATGGACCATTTTTAGGCATCTAAGCTTTGTTTAATCATCACAAAGTTATATGCATTTTGCACAATAAGTACATTTATTTGTCATTTGTCACAATGCTTTAATGCTTGGCAAATTTAATTAATGTTTAATCTAACTACCTCTGGTTGCACATTTTATAGGCGTTGTTGAAAACTTAAACAGAAGCTCAAAAAAGTCATTTTCCAAATGAGCCCGTCATGACTGTCAATGAAATCGTCAAAACGCTAGAGTGGGTTATTTGCCCGAACACCAGCTATGCAGAGGTGCAAGATTATGGAAGCTGATATGCGAAAAATAGGCTTCCAGTTCAGTGCATATAATGGCAGGGATGGTTAAATTACATTGATGTTTTGCCAATTAAAATGTTCAATACTAGGTCAGAAATAATTTTGCAATAATCTTCTAAATGAAAATAATGTATATTTTATTTTTATTTTGGGGAATTACTTTGGCATAGTATGATGTAATAGTGTAACCTTGAAGAATGCTATATATGGCACAATTCCTGTTTTAATCATCTAATAGTAATTAGGCTTAAACATCCCATATGGAAGCGTGTATCACTTTTTTGTTCTCATATAAAATTGGCCTGATCCGATTTCCCAAAGATCTCTTAAAGAGAACCGAGTCCCACTTGTGTGATACAAAAATTGACTTCCTTTTGTGAACATGTCTCTATTGTGTTTGACATTGCAAGGTATAAGGCTGTCTCTACCATTAATAATGCTGGTTTATTCTACATTGGACAGTTGATAAAACGTTTTGCCGACTAAAACACATGTCTACATTATACACAGTCAAGTAAGGCTTAACAACAACTGTTTATAATGGCTATCAACGAATATTTTTTATAATGTACTCATACGGTCAAGTCTTGTGCCAACAGCTGTTTACAGCAACATTAGGAGTCAACACTGGCTGCGCTCAGTCGACAAGTATTCATTATTCTTATAAACTCTTTCCCTACTGTGCCCTGAACTATAGCAACCATGTTTAGTCGATGTTTTGAGGTCGCTCTCTCTCCTTATCCAGGTGGGCTTTCTTTCCCCCTCTTAGCCTTTTTCCCTTTTCTGGAACAATGGCCTTCAGGGTGGGACGAAAACGATCAGGGTAGCTAGGCTGTCATGCAAGGGTAGAAAGGCACTTGAAGGAATAAGAAATGGTTCAGAACACCTTGGAAGGACTAAAGCAAACATGGGCATGTACCCATGCACTTATGTTTTAGACCTGTCAACCAATTAGGTTTTTACTTTGACTTTATGTTTTATCTTATTTAGAAATTAGAAAGCTTGTTATGGACTTATATCCATATTTTGGTATTTTTTGCTATCTATCCATGTATGCATTTGTTAATCCTTGAGAGTTGAGAGAGTATTTTTCCACCCGAAGTTCATGTCAACACAACAGTCTCTGTAGTGTTGGCTGTATTTGAGGAAGTGATCTAAGGACAGGACGAGAAAAGTGTCAAATGAGCATTACGCAATGAAAGTGCTCTATTTCAGTGTAGTGTCGTGACGAACATTAACCCAAGCAATAATTCGGTACATTAGAACAGCCATACAAGTAGCACGTATATTTAATTCAAAATACAATTTAATAACCTAATCGTTGTTCTCTTCCAGATACTCATTAGTGTCCCAATTTACATCAACTTAACCCCTTTGACCATCGAGAATCTTCCATCATGGGCGGACAGAGCGGATCTTGGACTCCGACGAAGCGACGTGGCCCGATCGCGGCAGAGTTCCAGGGACCTGGACCAGCAGCGCTTGTGCTGCCATCGCTTTTCGGAAGTAAGAAAATATTGCCTACTGCGTTAAATATACATCTTCTACGAGGCCATCTAACTAAGTTATATTAGTAGTGATGTTCTACATGTGACAACTACATGTACATTAAAATATTCTTCGCATGTGAGTTTAGAAGGTAACTTTGTTCTAGTCAAGTCTGTAGCTCTGCAAGAAAGTTTGACCTAATTCTTGTTTCATTTTTTCCTCTATTATCCCTTCTTCCCCCTTGTTTATAGAGCAAGAGTTTTAGACTACTCTCAAGATCGGAAATATTTCATAGCTAGGGCGAAAAGGGACACGTAAGAGCACTTCAGTCTATATTAAAAAAGATAGTATATCCACCATTAGTCTTATTTCAAGGATGAACATAAAATATACTTCTATGCAAGTAATATCTAACTCTGTTATGGTCAGTCATCGTGACAGTGTGCGATACATCAACACCACTCGCACTCTCTTCCTTATATTCTTAGCTGTCATCCAATGTTATTGTCTCTCACCCTTTTGTCTGCTCCTCTGGCTGAAATAATGCAATCATGCGAATGAACCCCGATTCCAATCATTTTCAGTTGGTCACGTATTCGCAAAAGGGGGAGTGGAGTGGTTGAGAGATCTTGGACTGTCAACTGTTTAAGGGGTCGAAATGGTATAAGCGGCTATAGTAATCCATGGTATATAAGTGAATGAGCAATATTACATTTAAGAGTAGGGCAACAAAGAACCATCGTATAATACTGAGCAGAGACACAAGCATGTTGTGTAGCCGTTTTGGAACCCCATGCTGTGCAATCTTGAATAGATGATGATAAGAAGACCTCTCTGTGAGAATGCACGTCTTGGGCATGTTCATGTACCGCAATAAGATTAGAACAGTTATCATTCTGGTCAGATGAACTCTTTGCATTGCCGTTCGCAGGGTTATGTTTAAGAAAATCTTGTGTTTAATGACGTCATCTGACGACTCCATGTTCTAAAAGGAGTCTTCACTGCCTCAAAAGGTGACTCATACACACAAATTTTGATCTTGCTCGGACTCTCGATTTGGGTTTCAGCCAGATTATCTCATCTCGTAAAGATTTAATCGTAGTCGTGTAAGGAAAATTTGCCTTACAATGTTTTATTCACACTTTTATGCTACGGTAGTCTGTGTTTTAAATGTGCATTTATTCGGTTAGTTGAAAGGCTGTTTAAAATTCATCCAATGAATATCTTTGGAATTTGATCTTTTGACATGAATCCGCTAGTCCGGTGCAGTTACTAATCTTGATTGATTATTTGACGGTAGCATATTTTTAAATGATTTAGTAAGATACTTTTGAGCTTTAATATAGCACCAAGTAATACAGTTTTATTGATTAAAAGACTCTTCATGACCCGTTATTGGTCTTATCACTGCTACTAATTTATTCCCTCTAAATAAATTAGACCATATTACTTAACACAAAAAGTGGCTCTCCTTGAGTTAATTAAACAACTTTTATTCCATTTTCGAGACTTTGAGCATCCCACTCTTTTTTATACACAAAGACATCATTCAATAGCAACAATATAATCGCATTAAACAGCCCTTTTAACCATATTTTATGATAAATATTTTTAGTTATAACTTGCATTATTATGACACAATTTTTATCTTGGTATGCCTCATTTTAATAAATATGGCTATTCAGCAGTATAAGTCTTATCTAAGCAACACAACATACGTTCAACTCCTACGTGGGTGTATGATTTTTCTAGAACCATTAAAGTGACTCTCGAGCTCTCGTTGCTTAGCCGGATAAAACCAGATCTCGCGCACACATCGCCGACGCCTCCTTTTGAGAGGATTTTTGTTCTCTCTTAAGGTTGTTACGCCTGTCTAAGACTCCTTATTTTATTACGAGAATGTCCAAGGGAGATAAAGTGGTTGACTGTCTTGTACTCGATTAGCTCTTCCTATTGGGTGGCTAGCTGTGGAAGATTTATTGCACTACAAGTTTTCTATTTCTTAAATGAGCTCTTGAACCTTATTTATCCTTTGTAGGATCTCTATAACATTATTGATTAAATGTTTTACACTCTATACGACTGGAAAGATTGTTTCATGCCGTTTCATTCATGTTTACAGATGCCAACATCAAGGAATCGAGCAAGACTCGAGCTCCATCCTTCACATTTGGAAGCAGGTACAAGATTCATGTTTAATGTCATTAAGACATTCATCCGAAATTTGCATTATTATCTGCAGATATGAGAAGAAACAAAGCGCAAACGCCCCCGCGCCCAATGCCTACAACACCTCTGGACTCAACCCAAGAGGTAAGCAAAACGTTCAAAATGTATTTTGCAAGCACATAATTTGTTGTATTTTGAAACTAAACCACTTATTTTTTGCTGATTATATGATGCCGCACCTCTTTTAGTTTGTCTTTGTTTTGTTGCACTTTTTGCATTATGTTGCTTTTGTTGTTAGGCAAGGACAATCCCAAGGCTCAGACTATGACTGCTAGGCCCAAGGATGTCAAGGGCTTCTCGACTCCAGCCCCTGGAACCTATCAGACTGACAAGGCTGATCGGGTGCTGGAAACCTCCCCTGCATATTCCTTTGGTCTGAAGACTGAGCAAAAGACCAAATTCCACACACCCGCTCCTGGAGCATATGATGCAGAAAATGCTGATAAGATCATGAACACAAACCCGCAGTATTCATTTGGCCTCCGGCCTGAGATCAAATCAAAGTTCCAGACTCCAGCTCCTGGTCAGTATGAGGCGGACAGGGCAGACAGAGTCTTTGAAACCTCTCCAGCATACACATTTGGTCTGAGAACTGAGCAAAAAAGCAAGTTTCAGACTCCCGCTCCTGGTTCTTACAATGCAGAGAATGCTGATAAGATTTTCAACACCAACCCTCAGTACTCATTTGGTCTGAGGCCAGAGAACAAGCCGAAGTTCCAGACTCCTGCACCAGGAGCTTATGATCCAGAGGACCTTGATGATGCACCCTCTTACTCCTTTGGACTCAGGCCTGACATCAAGCCAAAGTTTAATACTCCAGCGCCTGGAGCATATGATTCTGAGAATGCAGACAAGGTATTGAACACCAGTATTCAGTACAGTTTTGGTCTGAAGCCAGAGCAGAAGGCCAAATTCCAAACTCCTGCACCTGGTGCTTACAGCCCAGAGGACCTGGATGATGCACCTTCCTACTCATTTGGCCTCAAGCTAGAGGATAAGGAGAAGTTCAGGACACCTGCTCCAGGAGCATATAATCCTGACGATCTGGATGATGCTCCTTCCTACTCCTTTGGACTGAAACTTGAAGATAAGGAGAAGTTCAAGACACCCGCACCAGGAGCCTATGACCCTGAGGATCTGGATGATGCACCCTCATACTCCTTTGGTCTGAAATTGGAAGATAAGGAGAAGTTCAAGACCCCAGCACCGGGTGCCTATGATGCTGAAAAAGCAGATAGAATCTTGAACACCACTCCCCAATACACATTTGGTCACCGCCCTGAGGACATTGCCAAGTTCCTCACTCCTGCTCCTGGCGCATATGATTCTGAGAAGGCTGACAGACTCTTCAACTCGTCCCCTCTGTACTCATTTGGACTCAAGCCTGAAGATGGAGCCCAATTCTTGACCCCTGCCCCTGGAGATTATCGTCCTGAAGATTGTTAGTACCAATAAGCTGGCTGTCCTTACATACTCTAATGGGATTGGGCACAAGCGCACAACATCTTTCTAAGCATGAAACTTAACCATAGAAAGAGTGCGGCGCTTACATAACCTTAAACAAGTCTCTTCTGAACCCATAACATAAAATGTCTTCTTTCAGGCAAGGACGCCCCCAAGGCCCCCACGATGCACATCAAGCCCAAGGACCCGAAGCAGTTCGTGACCCCCGCTCCCGGAGCCTACAACCCAGAGTCCGCGGACAAGGACGTGAAGGCACAGGCGCCCAAGTACTCTTTTGGTATCAAGGGCAAGGACGAGAAACCCAAGCAGGTGCCCGCGCCGAATGCCTACTCTGTGCCGTCACCCAAGGATCAGCCGAGCTATAGTCTGGCCAGCAGGCCAAAGGAAGCTAAGCCATATGTGACACCGGCGCCAGGCGCGTATGAGTCTGCGGACACGAATCAGGTAACACGTTAAAAGTCATAGTGATGTATATGTAATTAATTATATTGCTTCTTTCAGTACAAGAACAAGTCCCCCGCCTACTCTCTCAGCACCCGCTACAACGTTCCCTCTGACAACACCATGAAGCCTGGACCTGGAGCGTATACTCCGGAGAAGGTACAGTCATTAGTTATATATAATAATATAGTACTAACACTTTTCCTCTATAAAGACTAACACCAACTCACAAGTCCCTCAGTACAGTTTCGGTGTGCGGCACTCTGAGTACATGTTCGGGGCGCGGCCTCTTCCTGGGGAGGAGACCAGACCGTTGCCATACTAACAAGTCACTTTCAAAATTCATGCATTTAACATTGTCAACGCTTCTTCTTTGTTGGGAGTTTAATAGGTAAGAGAACTAGTGAAATGACTACTAATTAGTAATAACTTATAATTCCATTTTAAGCAGCACGTTCTTATATTTTAACCGGGGTAAGTGGTTGCATTTAGAATTATATCAGTTCTCATATAAATAAGTGCCATTTTAAGGTTGTAAGAGCGTTAAAATAAAATATAAAATTTCCCCTCAGCCCGAGCACAAGCCCGCCCACGCCTTCGGCATCAAGCACTCCCCTTACCTGGGCGCCCTCAAGGGCGACGCCTGGGTGGGCACCGTCACCGAGACGGCGCCGGCGATCAGCACCGGAACAAAAACGACGACGACGACAAACGGAGATGCTGGAGCACACAGTAGCAGCAGCAAGACCACAACCTCCACGACAGTGATTAAGAACAATGGAGCACCGGTAAGAACATACTAGTACATAGTGTTATCAGGCTATTAATTCGGTCTGGTCGCTTTTTGGCGCGCGCAGACAAATCGCCTGCATTTTGGCGCCTGCATTTTGGCGCCTGCATTTTGGCGCCCCCATTTTGGCGCCCGCATTTTGGCGCCTGTTTAAAGGTGCGCATACAGTATATTGAAGGTACACACCCTGAGCATCTCCATTTTTCTATACATGTATGTTGTATACCATATGTCTTACAATGGCAAGTACGTACTTGACTATAAAATTGCCACAGCCCAAAGGGCAGTGTACCTCAGGCAAAAATATAGACTGAGGAAGGACTTACACTTGTTAGCATGTTGTAGTGGTTTTGAGAAATATTGGTAGTTTAAATATATTCTTTATTAACATATGTATATTATAAAGTGAGTGAGTTGTATTTAAGCTATTTCACCTAGCTTTTCGTGGCTTGAATGTAGATTCAGATTGTGGTCCATAGTCCAATAAGAATTTATTAAATATATATTTTTTGGAATTTTTATGACCCACCATTTAAATAAAGATCACTAAAACTAAAAAAGGTGCTAATTTAGGCCCCTGCAGGGTTGTTTTATCCTGGGACCCTGAATGTTACAGGTTCAAAGTAGCTTAAACATTAGTTATCTCAGTTGACAGTCAACATAAATTTAATGGTAAGTTAGTAACATATATAAATGGCGCATTAAAACTAAGCCAAATGGATTTTCTCTAATGCAGAGTGTAAACAATAATTATTAGAGAATGATGTGCGGATACATGATTTTCGGCGGATCCGGATCCAAAGACCTAAAGCTGAGCTAAAGCTATGGCGAGGCATATGCAGGAAATTACACTTCAGAAAGGGCAAGTACAGGAGCCCACAAGGCATGACCCAAACAGTACCTTCCACATACGCAGTTTAAAATAGTAGCCAATTTGCATATGCTTAACATCCAATAAAAAGCTGCTCTTTACTAACTTAGATGAGGATCCGTTTGGTCTAAACATTTTGGATCCGAATCCAGCCCAGATCCGGGTATCCACACATCTCTATTAATTATACAGTAATATTATGTAACATGTACTAAGCAGTAAGCATGCACATTAGTAGGCGCCAATGAGTAGGCGCCACAGAACAGGCGCCATAATTTAGGCGCCATTATGCAGGCGCCTTCACTGCGCGCGCCAATAAGCCTCTACACCGTCTTGGAAATACAAGGAGAAGAAATAGTGCTGAAGTCATTTTTATTTTGGCAGCGTCAGCGGAGTCGTAAAAAGATGGAAGAAGAAGAAGAAAAGAGAGAAGAAGGTGTGAACGGGGGAAAAGTAAGAAAGAAGGGATTTCAAGTGCAGGGATGACAGAATGGACACGATTATATACTGAAATAATATGTTCAAATCAGTTCCAGACCATAATAATGAACATTTTCGTATTTGTCTAAATATACAGTACGTTTGAGTAACTAGGCATTAATTTAGGGGTTTCTTTGAATGCAGTTTGCCATTTATAAATATAGTTTAATATAGTCGCATTAAATAATTCGAAAGTGGCATCCCTACAAGAGACAAAAAGTTGAAATTGGCATCTCCCATATCTACAGTCGTCGTATCGACACATGGCTGTTTTAGTTCCTCCTTTGAAAATGGGACGACAGAAGGCGGAGAAAAAAAGTCTCTTTGAAAGCAGCAAAGACGGCTGATTATAAGAATACTTGATTGGAGAAAAGAAAGAATGGTAATAGAGCGTGAGAAAATAGGATTAAAAGAGATTCAAAGGTGGAACCTGCATGTGATATAGGGGTATCATACGGAGTTCATAGATGTCGTAAAATGCCTATATTGCAGCCTTGGCACTATTTTGCCAAGGATATCTGATATTGGACTTGAATATGGTATTGGGTCACGTTATGTGTTTGTGTCATCAAGAACTACGCTTGCATAATCGACAACATCTACCAATAAAAATGAATTATCATTACCTAGATGATTCTTAAACTGCAACAGACACAATACTATATCCACTCCTTTCGTTTGTATTCTGTCCAAGGTAAATCTATCTATTCTCCCATCATTGCGAACGGGAACAAAATATTCTTCTTCTTCGTTCCCAGCAGCTTCCCAAAAGTTTCCTCTCAGGCGATCCGTAAATCACTTTTTAGTGGCATCTTTTCCTTTCTGGCTTTTCCTCGCACGCTTATATCGATTTAGGGCAAATCCCCCGTTTGCAAAGGTAGAAGAAGACACGTACCTGAGATGCTGGGAAAATGGGTATTTAGTGAAAGTAAGATTGGGATTAAAACAATAAATTTCATAATGAATACAAACATAAGTACTCTGTGTAGTATATTGCAATGTGTGGTTGCACTTTTAAGTTTCATAGTTTATTAGGCATCTCCCATGCAGGCATTGCCGCAAGAAATATTTCCAGAAATATTTTCTCTTCTCAGCCAGCCTAGCTGGGCCGTGAATGTGTAGGGGGAGGACTGAGGAGGATTTTTTTTACTAAGGAGGAAGGAAATATTTCCGGAAATATTTCCTGCATTAATGCCTGTCTGGGAGATGCCTAAGCGCAATACAGTATTTTAGTGGAAAAAAAACATATTTACTAATGCCGAAGAAATAAGAATGTATCCTGGCTCCGGTAAAAGTAGCAGTTTAGGTGTTCGCATTAGCTTTTTAACAAGTTGTTCATGACTCAGATCTTTTGCACAAAATAAACCAATCATTCATTGCCTGTTCTAACCTTGTTGGTCCTATAACAACAAACAATATCCTAAACTGTGTTTTGCTGACAAGGCCGTGCAACTTTGAACAAAACGCGAAAAATAGATTGGCTGAAAGCTGTTTTCCTTCTCTTCAACATTTTTTGTGTTTGTTTCGTGACTTTGGATAACTTTTGCCAATTGAGGAAGGGGAAAAATAGTCTTGGAACTTTGGGAACTAACTTTACCTTGTATTTTAAGAGAAACCTGTAAAACCTTTTAACCCAGTCCAGTAGCAATTTATACTTTCTTATAAACCACGAAATTTAATTTATAAAATTACCGGCGTTTCTGCGCAAATATGTACGATATAACTGCATATAAAATGTAAAACTGTGCCTTTCAAGCTTTATTGTGAACTTTATACTATTTTCTATCCAACTCTTCTGTACAGTGTTTCTTTCGAGACTGAGTCAAAAAATAATGTCAGGAATTTTGAGCAATAAAAAGAAAGCTGGGGGAAATTTCTTCCTTTTTTCTGCGTTTAAAAACGTTAGCAGTGACTCAGATTTTTAGTGTGCCATCAGTTCAATAAATTTAAGGGTGGATTTTAGCATAGATATATATTTAACATGAGGTCGTGATCACTAATGGCATTATTTACCGTTCATTTGAAGAGAAATGTTATTGGAAAGCTTGATGACTATTTGCATGTTAACTCACTTGTACTTAAGGAGTCTTCGGTTGCAGTTTCTTAATAAGTGCATGACAGTTATACTGTATAAAAACAACATTTGCTGTCGTCACAATAATTTATGCTCAATTACGCTTTCTCGCCTTTATAGCAAGAAAGCAGCAATTTTATCGCCCCCAGCTGGGAAGTAAAGCCTGACTGACCTGAAGTGAGAGGCCGATTGAACGTACGTGGATTAAATACGAACGTACATGAACAAAGGGGCGTAGAAATGCGTACGGAATAGATGTAAACAAGCGGTAAATGTTGTTGATGTCTTGTGTCAGGGCCTCAGGTGGCTCCAAGTCCTCCAAGTAACAGTTCCAGTAATCCAAGCTAAATGAGGTATATTAAAATCCGCTTAATTATATGTTTGCTTTTTAGTATATCAACTAAGTTATCTTTCAATAATTTGATACTATTTATGCAACACATACCAAAAAACAAATAATCCTCTTTCCGCTTATCTAAAAATGATTGAAAAAAAAACGATTGCAAGAAGCCAGCATCAATACACCCAGTTCTACTTTTGCATGTATGAGCGCTTTGCAGCCTTTTCCCTCTAAATATATATTACTTGAGCTTTTTGTTAGTAATTAAAATGTGTTCCACAGATCCACTGAAATTTGTTTAATACAATATAGAGGGTCTGGCAGTAACAAGGTTAAATACAGCTTTATTAGGTATATGAGAAAAGTCTTCGGAGGGTCGCTTAATCCCCTATAATGAGTATGGCATCAACGTGAAAGCAAGCCTAGTTCAAGCCGTAGAGCACGCACAAGAAACGGGGTAAATTTAGTATATAGACTATTTTTACACCTGAATGTTTCCTCTGGAAAAATCCGGAACAAAAGCTGAAACAAAAATATGGAACAAAAACTGGAACAAAAACTGAAACAAAAGCTGAAACATCTCCCTGCATTAGAGACTGAAATTTTCTTCTACTCCTGTCTGTTGTCCAGTAGCTCAGTTGGTATAGTGTTGTCCTTGTTATCTTGTCTCTGTTGGTTCAATTCTCTCTCCGGTCGGTTCTGTTATACATTAAAATGCTCCTATGTGTGTTTACCCTCTATCCCATTCCCGTTATATACACCCCATTTTTCTTTTAATGTACAGTAGCATTTTTGGACTTCTGTGCCTATGATATATGTATGCAGACAATCTAAGTTTATTAATATATTTCATAGATTAAAATAAAAAATGAGATAAGTTTTTTCCTAACTTGTAGCATTTATATAAAGTGACAATCACAGTATACACTAATAATTGCCCTCCCGGTGCCCCGAGCGCGCATAGAAAACAAAGGCAGGAGACTGTTACATATTTTGTTCCTTATTTTTTCCAAGAACTAGATGGCGCCAGGTGCAAATTGTTCCGTATTTTGTTCCGTATGTTGTTCCATATTTTGTTCCGTATTTTTTCCCAAGAAACCTTCAGGTGTAAAAATAGCGACGTGATAAATTTAGATCT
>LR140385.1:0-17268 GCA_900659605.1 Tisbe holothuriae | reverse complement strand
GACGCCTCTGATGATCTAATTAAGAGAGTGGTGCAAATGTGGATCGCCTTTCTCTCTCTCTCTCTCTCTCTCTCTCTTCCGTCTCTCCCCGTCTTTCTCTTTCTCCTCCCCCTTCGGCTGAGCTTTTTCCGCACATGTTTCGAAAGCTTTGAGTCGTGACTCACTCCCTCACTCACTATCGCAGATGGTTTTGGTTGATGCGGCTTCTTCTTCTTCTTCTTCTTCTTCTTCTTCTGATACCAACTGGCTGAGTAGCTGCTGCAATAAGCAGTGATGGCTGAATTCCCACGACGCAGGAATATTTCCCCAGCTGCTACTCGATGACGACGTCGACAGAAGAAAGCAAAACAGCTGCAGTTGTTTCCTTCATTTCCTTCAAAACCCCTCTTCGAAATGAATGTGTCGCCCTCATCGGGCACAGTGGTATCTTTTTCATACCCATTAGAACAAATAAAAATACGTTAAACCTCTAATGCGACTCCACCGTGCTTTATTTTTAATTTCCAATCTGATCCCACTGTGCCTCCTCCTCGTCTTTTATTCCTTCTCCTCCTCAACCCCATTGCTCAGCTGTGCACTTTTTTAAAGACGATATCCCCCCAACTGCCGTGTATAGAGAAATAAGAAGAAAGAAAGAAGACATTCAACTCTTGTCTAAAGAAAGACATTTCGTTTGGGAGACACAACACCTGGATCAAGAATTTTTTTTTTTAAAAAAAACGAGCATCATATTGTAGACGTTTTAGGTCTTGCAGCCAATAAACCCTTTGGACTTTCTACAGTAATTGCAAATCAGTGCCATTTATGCATCAACATGGGAACCTATTCGCATAATTTAGATGACTTATAGTGTGTGGTTTGGGCTTAAAAAGGCATCTACAACCCCATAACTCGTTCACATTACACCAGTGTTTATGGCCATTTAGCTCATTTCTTTTGTCATGTAGCCCCAGCCTTAATATAGCACGTGTGTGCGTGTCCGACGTCCCTCGGTCGATACAATGTGATAACCGTTGCGTTTGGTGTCCGTAGTAGTCACTCAATTAACGAGAAAGCCCGACAAACATTGACATATGGAGCCGTTATTGTTATTATGATTATATTCGCGAAAAGTAGTACGACAGATGATCAAAAAATTAGAAAGCAGCGCAGTCCGTTGAGACTTCAAATCTCTGTTTGTATTTCACCATCTGATATAAAAAAGGGAAATATGTGCGTTTTTTCGTGCCAGATGCATTTGCCATTCATTCATACTTTTCTATAACCAGGTGCAGGAGTTTTAAGCGCGCGTCATCTAGACATGTCAGCTGCCACTCGGTATAAATATTTCAAGTCTTACCAATCACGTGTTATTGGCTTTAATGGGATTCACCCTTCTCTCTGTCTTATTTCGTGTGCAACGCCCCCTTCATTTGAAGGGAAACACACATGTCATTAAATGCACAAAACTTTGCGTATGCCGGAAAAACGCACCTGACGAAGAAGTGGAGAAATCGTATCAAAGTCGTTCTTTATTTATTTCGTTCAGTGTATCCCCATCTGCGAAATGTGACATTAGCCGCATCTGTCCATCCTGAAGTAGGGTTGCCATTTAGTGAAAAAATAACGAATTTGACTGAATAAAAATGACATGTTACTCATAAAATAGTTGGCATATTATGTCCTAATAATACAAACTACCACATATAAACTTAAGTAGAAATTGTCAAATACTATAAAGTTTAAGTTTAATACCCATATGTGAATATAGTATCAATGCCTTAGAACGTTCTGGCAACCCTGAAAACAAAGTTGCACCACCTCCCTCAGCAGGGTCGATGACGATTTCTAAGCAATCCGCAGATGCGCAATCCGGGTCAATACTGATCAAATATGCAGCAGCAACGGACAACAGCAGAGAACTTGCATGGTTGCAGTACGGAGGAGCATTTAATGTCATTGTGCATACCGTATGGTGGAGTCTCATATCAATATTGCACTAACATAGCAAGTTTTAGCAGTTTTACTTGTATAATTCCGGCATATACACAGTTGGCCAAATTGTTCAATGCAGTGACAACTGTGAGATCTAAAATCTACATGCCAGATGAAATTTTAATAAAATACTGCATATGCAGTTAATATAACTTAAGTCATCTTTATGCATCTATTTCAATAAAAGTCTGTGCTTAATTAAAGTGCTCATGAAAGAAATCCACATTTACATCTGTCCAGAAGAGCTTTTACATTTTTCAGGTGCCACCGAAAATCTCTCTCTTTGTGTGTCAATTTCAGCTGCCTTTCGATCATCATGATGTATCTCGTAAGGGGGGAATTAAGAGCAATAGTTAACACAACTGCTGCCTTTTTTGCATTCAGAGCAGATGATATTTTTGGAAAGTCTCTCTTATACACATTTGAAAGTTCTTTTTTTCATCTGCTTGTTTGAAACAACAACAGTTCAGCTGCAAGTCCAAATGCTTCTGCTGCTGCTGCTAACTCTTTTTTTGTTCTAATACATTGTAGTGCAGCTTGGCATTGGTATGGATTACATTTTTAAAGTAATCAGTATTACATCCATAACATTGTAACTGTAGGCTCCCTTTAATACTGTAATTGTAACTTGATAGGATACATTAAAAATAATCATATATTTCTCCAAATTGTAATATGTTGAATTTTGTAACTTGTAACTTGTAGTGTTTTAGCTAAGAGTTTGTGGCTAAATGCAAATGTATGTAAATGTAACTTGCAAACCTCTAAAAGTAATCATTAATATTCTCCAAATTGTTTTTTTGGGTAGCTAAGAGCTTGTGGCCAAATTGTAACTGTAATAGCCGTAAAAAGTAATTCACCACTCCCTAACTGTATATGTGAGGCAGATGTGATTTCGACCTCAAAAACTACACTTGCATGTGTTGTCGCCGTCGATGAGCAAGCTGCTTTTTAAAAATGAATATATATCAGCTGCCTTCGTTTTCTATTTGAAATCTGCCACATATCCTCTGCTGAACATAATGCAATTAGTCTTTTAGATATCGTTACACATCTGTATACAAGAAATGAATCTCTTTAGATCGACATCTGTTATGAGAGGAGGAGACACGTCAAAACTTGTTTTAAGAGGACATTTGTTGTTGTGGAGAGAGTGGAAATTGTACTAGTATTATAGGGTGTTAAGTATATCTTGCAATCAGGGTTGCCACTTAATATGGTCTAAACTGGCAATTATGGCCTCCCTGTATGCAGTTAATGTTTTAATTGTAACATTTACTATCTTTAATATATCTTAAACTTAAACATTGCTAATATCCTACGCAAGAAATTGTATGTGTTATTCGATATTGTATAGTTATTAGTAGAAAATGGCACCCCTGAAAACCATAATGTACCCAATGTCCTGGAAGAATAAGAAGAGAGCTCCTCCTCCTACATCCAGTCTAAAAGGCAATATCTCGGCTGAAAGCCCCGATTCGTTTTCATTAGTTACGTCGCTGTCGTCGTCGGCCATTCTTATTCCATTTGGCAAGGAATGTATGACCAATCAAATCAGGGAAACTCTTAAAAAGTAAACGAAAACTCTTGAAGCAGAAGAAGGGTTTGAACTTTTCTTTGGGGACATGCTGGAATGCCCAGATGTATAATAATGTGACTGGCGCCCATCAAGCCTTGCTGAGGAGAACAGAGCCAATATATTTGCATACTCCGTTAACACTGGCCAGACAGACAGCAAACAGGCATCAGGGTTCGCATCCAACAGATATCATACCCAGCAGCTCATGGGCATGGATATGGCAACCCTGGGTAGGCATACTTTTTATATTGTATTAATAAAATATGGTTCTTTGATGCTCGGCACAGCACAAGGAGGGCATTAGGCTGATGCAAATATGCTCACTTTGTTCTATTGAAAATCCTTCACATCCACGGATTTCAAATCCATGCCTCCGTTTTAATGTGTACAGAGAATGATGACGGCTCCTCCGGCCCACAACCCTAGCTATAGTATATAATGCTGCTATGCTGCATGCCTGTTCCCGTGATCTGTTCTTCTTTCGGCATTTGCAGATGCGAGAAGACGAATAAAAATGAACTGCTGTTGAAGAAGAAAACATTTCTTCTCTCACACACACGCGCTCCTGTAGTTCGTCAAGAAAAAGGATTTGTTTCAACTCTTGATCAGGCTCTGGCAAAAGCCTCGTCAAGAGCAGAAACATGGCTAAGAGAGACCTCTGGATTCTATTAAAAACCGGAAGAAAGAAAGAGAGAGGAAAACAGAACAAGAAGATATAACGAAAACAGAAGTTGCAGACTTTTAAAAAATTGCACGGAAAAGGGGGCAGAAGCAGCAGAAGCAAGAGGGGCCAGAAAGGAACGTTTATTAATGACCAAAAAATCACAATAGGAGAAAATCTGCTTCTTGAGTTGCACGCTGAAACGGATGTGAACAGACCCTGGAAACAGTTGCTTCTCGTTTTTATAGACCAGAAAGTGACTCTCTTTGTGTGTTTTTACATGCAGTTGAGACACTTGTCTCTTCAATGACTAATTATTAGTATTCATTCTCAGAACAGGTATCGATATCGAAATCCAGATACAGCACAGACTTCTTCTTATTATTTCTCCTTCTGTAGTATGTATAAAATTTATAAACTTGTCATGTCTGTACACACAATGTGTTTCCTTTCTCTCTCTCTCTCTCTCTCTCTCCACAGATGTTTCCGTATCTTTCTCCTCTCCTCTGTTTCTCTTTCTCTCTTTGCAGGCTGCCCACATTTGTCCGAACGGCAGTTGGAGCCAGCAAGCTCCGTTCGCAACATATGGGGATGAAGAGAGCAGAAGGAAAACACACGTGCAATGTTATATTGACACCTTAATGTAACTTGATGTAATTTAAGGCCTACGAATATCACTCACACATTAGCATAATCTCCCGCTTCTGGACATTCCTTTTTTGCAACTCTTGTTGTCTGTTGCTCATCATTGTCTTCTTTCTTCTGGATCTGCTCAGTGTTCTGAACGTTTTTTTGCACTTGGGACTTGAAACAAAATTTGCTTTTACAGCTGTACAAGTCCGTCGTTGCATGATCGAAGAAGGAAGAAGAGTGAAATATGCCAGAAACGAAAAGGGAACGAAGAGGAAAAAGGCCAGGTGAGGAAGACAAGACATGAAACGGAGGAGAGAGAGAGAGAGAGAGAGAGAGAAGGAATGGACAATGTAAGAAGGTGACGAGTGAATATCAAGAGGAATATTTGGATGAGAAGCAGATCAGTCCGTAGCACTAAGAGCTAATATGGAGACTAATTGAGTCAGTTGATACGGGCTCCAGATGCTCAGGTTCCAAAACCAATTGTTTGGCAGTGTGTTTGGCAGCATATGGGCTTCTTCCCCGGCTAACGGGGTTTCTAAAAGATTCTTAAATGACCCATAGAGCTATTGACTAGCTGGGTAATGTCATATGTTATTGATCTGCGTAAAGCTCCTCAAAGTGTACTTTTGCAAGCACCATATGTCATGTTTTAGAAACCCTGCCCCAAAGGTCCGATGGGACTTGATGTGTATACACGGTTGTGTGCACACTGGGTTGATTGCTTTCTTCTTCTTCTTCTCCTTCCAGATGGGGTGAAAAGTGTGAACGAAAACAGTTGGCGATATAATTTAACAGAAGGTTGAGTTTTAGAGATCAATAAGAGGAGTATTGTGGGTGGGTGTGGAAGGAATTGAAGGGATAAACAAATAAATGAATGCATACGAATGGGCTTTTCATGGAAAATGGGATTGGAAGCAGTTTAGAGATGACTCAGATGAAAAAGTACTTCATATAAAGTTCTAGCTCTACAAACACTTTTCATCTTCATGCATCGGTCATATCTAGTATCTAAGGAACACGAGGATTATTCACAATACTGTTAGATACCCTTTAAAGCGGATAAAATAACCAATCAGCCAGATCAACCCTCTTTTTTAATAATAAATAGTTTGCGGGATTCACATAATTTTCGGAAACATATTTCTTAAACTCACGGAACCTTTTATTATTAGTAAAATACACATTTTCATTATATTTATTCACTTCATATAAACGTAAAAAGGATATCTCATCATTATAATGAAGTATTACAGCAGATTAAAATATTCCCGGAATGAAAGGCAGCACAAGCTGATTATTCTTCATTTCATCCACCAGTGGCTTCCAGAACATCTTCTCCCAGAAGAACATCCTCACCGGCTCAAACCCTTCCTTCATCTCAGGCTCAGCACTCAGCTCAAGGTAATTCTCCTCAGACGGCGTGAACGCCTTCCACGCTGGCAGACCCTCCTCCTGGAACGGTGTCGGGTCATTATACTTGGCAAAGTTGGTCCAGAGTGTGAGCATGTTGTCCGATGCAGTGCGCGCCTCATCCGATGCTAGTCCGTCCAGGCCGCCAACACTTCCAAAGAGCAGGAAGAGGTCATCAGCATGAGCCAGGCCAACATCGCCAATGTTGCTACCAGGGAAGTACAACTGCCCCACAGATGCTGTTGTCTTCACCACTGCCTGGTACATGTAGACAGGGCTCTTCTGTGCCTTGCTTTGGAGTTTTGCACTCTTATGCCCGGAGGAGAGGAAGTAGCTGTCAGAGAAGAAGTCAAATAGGCCAAACTTGTTGGCCAGGGTGAAGTTCTGACTGCGGCCATTGTAGAACTGCTGAGCAGCCCTGGTCACAAGCTTCTGCTCTTCAGTGGTCTGCTTGCCCGTGACCACAAAGGTATTGCTTGGACCGTGGAAGTCCCAGTGAGCGTTGATCTCCTCAGCCTGGTCAAACAAAGCCTCACCCTGGAACCCACCCTCATTCTCCACAAATCCGATGATCATTGGGATGTCTTTCTGCTGCCCAGTGGAGAGGATCTCTAATGGAGACAGGGGTAGGAACGGGTTCACTGAATGGGGGTCAACAGTGGGCACCCATTTGTAGAACCCAGTCCCGTTCACGTCCATCTCCCGGACCGTGGTGAAGTTGGAGCTGGCTTGGAGGTAGCTGAATGCCTCTGTCGGCATTTGTTCAAGACACTTGAGCACATCGGTGAGGAGTTCCTGCGCACAGCCGACCTCCTTGATGAACCGGCGGCCCTCACTGTAGGCAACACCGTTGGTGTAATAGTAAGGGCGGTAGAGGGCTGAGCCGGACATGGCAATGACATTGCGATACAGGCCGCGGCCCTTGGGTGAGGCATGTTGTAACCCAGCGCTTACAGCTCCAACAGACTCTCCAAAGAGAGTGACTTTTGTCCGGTCTCCTCCAAAAGCATGAATGTTGGCGCTGATCCATTGTAATGCAAGGAGTTGATCTTTGAGACCCATGTTGCCAGAGATGTACCTGTTTCCCATGGATAGGAATCCGAATGCCCCCAGCCGGTAGTTGATGCTGACAAAGAGAACCTCCTTGTCCATGAAGAGCTCACCAGTGGTATCAGCTGCAGAGCCAAGTGTGAACCCACCACCATGAATGTAGACCATAACCGGCAATAGACTTGATCTTGATAGAGGCCGGCCACTGTTGCTAGGCACTCTTGGAGAGAAGATGTTGAGCGTAAGACAATCTTCACTGCCCCAAACAGGCTGTCCAGGTACAAACGATGCCTGAACACAGCGTGGCCCATACTCAGCAGCATTAAGCTCTCCCTGCCACTTGCCCATTGGAACCGGTTCCTTAAACCTGAGCCGCCCCACTGGCGGCTGAGCATATGGAATCCCTTTGAAGACAAAGAACCTGTTGCCACCCGGACTCATCTCCTCCCTTCCAAACAGCATCCCTGATGGGGTGTTCAACCTGATGGTAGGATCCTCCTCCTTGACCGTGGTCATGTCCGGCATGTCCGTGGTCGTATCCATGACCATCTCAGTGGTGGTTGAAAAGTCAACCTCATCCTGGGCAAAAGCTTGAACAATCAACAAGACAGATATCACTGCATTAGCTCCTACCATGGCGACGTTCAGACAGCAACTCTTCTCTGTTTTCTCTGCCTTCATAATAATATTATTATTGCCATTTTATCTTGGAGGCGTCATCTCATTTGGCGGTGCGTTGTGACAAAGTGTTTTTCAAATAAGGAGACGACTTTTCCTTGACTTTTTCATCTCATGCATAATTCATGGGCGGACGTGATGGAGATTTGGAGTTTGGAGTCGGCGCCATGCTGATCGGAGGAAAAGGAGAAGCGGAGAACAACAAGGTGGAGAAACCCCGGATTATAATGTACAACATTTAATATCATTCATGTGTGCATTTACTATTGTTTAGCTAAACTGCACGTTACCAAACTCTTATAAAATCGATTCCAAACGAGCATGGAGTACGTGGATTCTGAGAAACCCTTGATTACGATGGATATATAAACCGGTTATGTACTAGACAGTAGACAGTACTTGTACTAAGCTATTCTGCATCCTTTATTAAATCATGTTTTGAATTGTATGTATGTTACAGTATTAAAATGGCATGGACTAAAGACCGCAGTGAATATAAAAACGCATTAATTGTTTGTCATACGCTCGTACACGGCTAATCCGTTTTTAGTGCATGTAAGGTCTGAATCCAGCTTGCACACTCTGAGTGCCAGCAGGAGCGTACTGATAAGAGTATTTAAATTTTGGTGCAAACGGCACATGAGCATGCCCTTGATGAGTCGGCACACGCGGGATAGAGGGGACAGATACAGATGCCCTTGTTGCTGCTGGTTGTTGGAATGGTGGCAGTGTCTTTTGCTTCAACTTCTTCTCCAGATCATCATAGTAGAACTTATCCCAGAGCAAGCTCCTTGCAGGGTTCAACTCATTCATCATCTCAGACTCAGCCTTGATGTCAAGGAACTCCTTGCCCTGGCATGTGTAGGGCATCCACTCTGGCAGATCTGAGTCACGGTATGGTGTTGGGTCCTGATACTTGGCAAAGTTAGTCCACAGTGTGCGCATGGTCTCTGCGGTGGACTTGGTCTCTTCGGTTGCAAGGTTGTCAACACCAAATAAGTTTCCAAAGATGTATGGCATGTCATCAACATGAGTCACGCCAAATTCCTTGCCCTCAGCACTGGTTCCCTTAGATATCAAGGCAAGGAATCCTCCATTAGTCAGCGGCTCACTCAGCTGGTACATGAAGACAGGGGCAGTGACATCATCACACTGAAGATCAGCTGACTTGACAGCAGGTCTGTTGAAGTAAACATCGGAATAGAAGTCTGCAAGAGGTCGAAGGTCATCCTCAGTGAAGTTCCGTCCACCAGTGTAGAACCGTCTGAAGAGTCCTGCAGTAGCCTTCTCTTCCATGGACATTTCCTCCTCAGTGTAGCCATACAGCTGCTCTCCTGCAAACTCTGTCCAGTTAGCGTTGATAGCATCCAGGTGGTCAATCTCAGTTGCTGAACTGAAGCCGCCCTCATTCTCAGTGACTCCAATGATAAGAGGAACATGATTGTAGCGTCCAGACTTGATCCGCTGGATTGGCCATTCTGGCATGTAAGGGCTGCTTGATCCGGCATCAATGTCAGGGCCAAGAAATAGCATTGGCCGTCCGGCCTCCTTGCTGAGCTGACGTCCTTTAAAGCTGATGATTGAGAGCTCCTTTGGCAGGGTGTCCGATGCTTGCAGACCATCCATGATCTCAGCCAGGTCAAGATCTCTAAGACACTCTAGCACCTCAAAGTCTGACTGCTTCATACAGTTGGTGTTGTTCAAGTAGTATCCTGCAATTTGCTGGCTCTTGCCATTGTAGGCAACATAGTTGTTCATTAGGGCAGATCCTGATTGGGCAATGACACCACTGAAGAGCCCACCAGCCAATGGGCTGAGCTGGTGCAAGTGAACACTAGCACCTCCAGCTGAGATTCCAAAGATGGTCACTCTGCTGGGATCACCACCAAAGCTCTCAATGTTCCTCTGTACCCAACGCAAAGCCTCAAGTTGATCCTTCAATCCCATGTTGCCTGGAAGCTGAGAACTGCCCAAGGAAAGGAAGCCAAGGGCTCCCAGCCTGTAGTTGACACTGACAAACACAACATCCTTCTGAGTCAATGTCTCTCCATCCAAATCCCCTGATCCTTGCATGAAACTTCCTCCATGGATGTAGACCATGACAGGCAGCAGGCTTGCAGACAGAGGGCTCTGCCTACCATGGTTGGGCAACCTTGGTGTGAATACATTGAGGAATAGACAATCTTCCTCACCTTCCACCTTGTTCAGTCCATCATCAGTCTTGGGCGCAAATATATTCAGCTGAGCGCAGTGTGCTCCAAACTCAGTTGCATTACGAGCGTCAGTCCATGGCTGCTTTGGCACGGGGTCCATGAATCTCATCTCACCCACAGGCGGCTCAGCATAAGGAATCCCCTTGAAGGCAAAGTAGGAGAAATCCTCCTCCTCTGACATCACCTCAGTGCCAATAATCGGTCCAGAGGGTGTTTCCAGTGGCACAGCTGAGTCATCAAGCTCCTCGGCCTCAGTATTGTCCTCATTCTGAGCGGATGTCAATGCCACGAGGGCTAGGATGATCCACAACGGCCGTAACATTGTTGCAAAGGTCTGAAGGTGAATGAGAGCAACGCTCAAAAGAACTCAGAACTCTCTCTCTCTCTCTCTCTCTCTTGGTTGTTATTTTTCCTGTTCGTCTGTAGTATGTGCCATAGAAGACGTTTGCTTCTCGGAATAGGTGATCGGTGGTATGGTGGTTACATAACAGCTCGTATAGGTAGTGAAGTATAACAATAAGCGGATGCATGAAGTTGATAAAGGGAGGTGCGATATGATAAAATTTAATGTATAATTTCATTTGCAAATATAACTTACATGTAATAATTATCGTAGCTAGCTGAAAACTTATCAAGAATGATGAGCATGCAAAAGAGAGTTTGCGCCGCGTATGCCGTGCGATTTTATCGTTTTGATTTTTTCCGCTCTAAAACACGAATCGAAAATATTCGCTCGTAAACTGGTATTCACTTTTTGTTGGCTAGAATATGATACTCAATGTAGGGATTGCCGCAAATTACTTTGTCCGCATAACTGATAGATTCGTTTATCCTGTAGCAAAATTATAATTTTGAGAAGTTACATTTTGAAAAGTAACTAATAAGTAGCACCCATTAAATTCCAAATACTCCAAATGTTATTAAAAATAAGCCATCTTCGCTCATCCGTACCCGATCGTGACAAGCAGGTACAGAAACAATTTGTTGGATTTCTAGGCCCTCCTTCGACGCCGTCTTTGTTGCCTAGGGAGGGAAATGAATAAGGCAGAAGAGGTCATAGCACCTTAAGGTGTTGCTGATGTACACAATACGACTCGGGGAAAACTTTATGAATGATATAAAAGGAGTTTAAAACGGTGCTATGTCGTCATATAACACAATAATAAATGAATGAATCATGATATGAAAGACAATGATATTTTTGGTCGGTTCAGGCCCATTGGTATATATTTTGGTTCAAATCACATTTCAAATTTACACATAAAATGCCCTTTTACAGCTATCAAAGAATTTATTGCACGCCTAATTTACTGGATGAAGTGTTTAAATGCTCAACCATAGAGAGCTTGGAAGCTGTAGTGAGTACCAGATGGGGCAGAGGAGTAGTATCCAGTATGACCATAACCAGTGTTGGGACGACTGTAGAGGCTGTTGTAGAAGCCATTGTTATTGTTTTGCTGCTGCTGCTGAGGTTGAGGCTTGCTCGGGGCTGCCTGCTGATGTGGGTAGTTGCTGTACTGAGGGAAGAACGATCCATATGGGTTATACGCTTGGGTTGCCGGTGCTGCAACTGCAAGCGGGGACAGGCTGTGGTCAATGTCCTCAAAGATGAGTTTCTCCAGGAAGAGCATCCTTTCCGGATGCACGCCTTCCTTCAGCTCAGGCTCAGCCTTGATGTCAAGGTAGTTCTGCTGGGCCACGGTGAACGGCTTCCATGCTGGGGTGTCCCCATCCTGGTACGGTGACGGGTCCTGATACTTGGCAAAGTTGGTAAGCAGGTTGATTAGGGCATCAGAAGTCTTGAATTGATCATCAGTGGTAATGCCAGTTGTCCCATTAATTGTTCCAAAAAGAAAATACTGGTCATCACCATGAGTAATACCCCAGTATTCCTGGGCTGCACCAGAGGCCTCGCCATAAATGTCAAGGAATGTCTCAGCAGGAACCTGGGTGATCTCATAGAAGTACACCGGTTCATACTGTCCCTGACTCATGAGCTTCATAGCCTGGTACAGCGGTCCAAGGAACTCCAAATCAGTCAACATGTCGATGATTCCCTGCGAATAGTCTTGAGTAAACTCAGCCCCAGAGTAGAACTGCTTAGTCACGTTGGCCACCAGCCGCATGTGGTCAGTGATCTCATCCGGCTCCACGCCGTACATCATCTTCGGCCCGTAGGTTGTGAAGTTGTCATTGAAGTCCTCAAGCTGGTCCCAGATGACAGCCAGGTTCATGGCTCCCTCATTCTGAGTGAGTCCAGCAATGAGAGGGAGGTCCTTCTGCTGCTGAGTCTTCAGAATGGTTGCCGGGTGCTGAGGCAGGAATGGGTTCAGGGAGAAGTCATCAACAGTGGGCAGGAATGCAATCACACCTTGCTCATCTCCCATCTCGTCATCAGTGTCCACCTTCAGACTGGCGTACAGCTCCTCCACATCCTTGTCCATGAGGCACTCAGCCACAGCGTAGGCATTGTTGTCCTCCTGGCAGCCTGCGCTGCGGACATAGCGTGCGCCCATGGTCTCACTCAGCCTGTTGGCCATTGCGCCGGCGGCAAAGTTGCTCATGCCGCTCATGGAGACGACTCCTTGGTACAGACCGGCTCCCTGAGGGGACATCTGGTGCAGGAAGGTGCTAACACCGCCCTGAGCACCACCAAGGATGGTTACTTTAGTTGGGTCACCACCAAAGGAGAGAATGTTGGCATTGACCCATTTGAAAGCCTCCAGCTGATCCTTCAGTCCCATGTTGCCAGCAATGAGCTGGTTTCCCAGTGACAGGAACCCAAGCAGACCAAGACGGTAGTTGAGTGTGACCAGGACAACCTCCTTGTCCATAAACAGATCCGGACTGTAATCATCACTTGCGCCACTGGTGAATCCACCGCCATGGATGTAGACAATCACAGGGCTGAGACTAGCCTGAGGTGGGATGCGGCCGGTAGCCTTGGGCAGCCTTGGTGTGTACACATTGAGATAGAGACAATCCTCTTTCCCAACCATCTCCTGGTCATCCCCATTCCCACTCCACGACTGCTGAACACACATTGGTCCAAACTCAGTTGCATTGAGCGTAGCCTTCCACGGCTTCTTTGGCACTGGGTCCTTGAACCTGAACTTCCCCACCGGTGGCTCAGCATAAGGAATCCCCTTGAACGAAAAGTACTTGATGCCATCATATGTCTCCAGAGTCTCTCCATTAGTCCTTCCAGACGGGCTGACCACTTGGACATAGTCCTCCCCTAGAATCTCCGCTACATCCACCTCCTTTCCATTTCCATAGTTGAACCCTCTCCCCTGCTGATCATCATAATCCTGTTGGTCAAAGTCGACCTGGGCCTGAACCAGAGCCAAGAAGCTACACCATGCGATGAGAATGAGTAATCCGTTCATCGTGGCGTCCAATCTCAGACTGAGGCTGCGAGGAGCGCGGGGACGTAAACATTTGATGGTGGGAAAAGAGGAACTTGCTGGACGAAGAACGACGACGGAAATGCGAGGAGATGATTATTATTGTTATTGCACGCGCGGGTTGTAGGGCTATTTTTGGTTGTTTTCTGGTAGTAAAAAGTTGAAGATACTCGTACGAGGTTTTTTTAAAATTTAACATACAAGTGCAGATAATGCATTTTATTTTCAAAAATGTCTTTTGTACTGGAAAATAAATTGACTTATTTGACATTAGAGCTATTTGACAAACATAAAGTGTACAGTAGGCTATACTTTGCTATCTTTGAACTGGTAAAATAGGTGTAGCCATATTTGAATTATATAAAAATATCATGTATTGGAATCAGCTCAAACTAATAAAATTGTCATTTTTATCCCCTCATAACACGTTCCATTCGTTTCAGGTGCGTCCAAACCGCATTCTTCTTGAACCTCTTTTTGGAGGAAGTTGTCAGTTTTTGGTTCTTCTTCGTGCCTCAGGCGAGAATTAGATGAGAAAACTGCATTTTCAATCTACATTGGAAACCTGTCTTGGAATAGTTTCCTGTATTAATTGATTACTGCTGCTGTTCTTGATCCATTGCCGTGGGCTAAAAGAGGATAAAAAGGCGATGATGCTTTAAGACCAATTCAAATTACATGTTTTATCTAGAGTTTAGTGTTATCTCAGAGAACATTTTTCAAGAAAGTACACCAATAATAAACAGCGGATTAACCATTTTCAACCTTGCCCATTTTACTTTTTACTGAAACATTGAAGTATTAAATACTAAACAGTAAACACTTTACATGATCTTCAACTATTGCAAAGCATCAAGTGATACATTCATTTATAAGTCGATAGTACGTTCGTTCTGCTGTCTAGACAATCAAAGACAGCTTGAGAGTCTTAGTGTCATCATATTGTTTTCCGACCACACTTTTATTCCCATATTACTGACGTACAATTTTCATATTTGATGATCAGACGATCGGTGTATTTTGTGTATGTTTTTGAGACGTGTGCCAGAAACCAAACTTGTTAATTTGAACGCGTGATTAACGATATTTATTTAGAGAAGGAACGATATTTACTAACAAAAATACTTCAAACTTGCCCTTTTCACACTGGCATCCCTTGCTTCTTGTAAAATAAACGTAAGTCGTGTAAATCCCATCAATACTAGTATATAAACATACGCCATATTATAAGAATACCCTTGAACATACATCATGAGATGTAGGGATGCCATATTATTGCAAATTTGATCAACAGGCAGCCCATTGATCTCATATATAGGGATATGACATCTTTGGAGGCTGTGGGAACAAAAATACTACGATCCTTTACTACGTCTTTGCAAAAATTACGTACAATTTTTGCCATAAATAACGATATTGCCCTAGACCAGTCTAAAAATGTGTACGTGTGAGTTAACGTATATGGATTTCATAAGAAATAAATCATGACGAAGAAACCCCGTTGGTCGTTAAGACAATAATATACTTTAAACAATATTCAATATTCATTTGCACGATATGGTTCTCTGAAACCGATTATTACATTAATCAGTGCTCTCCCTGGCCAATATGAAACTTAGACATCACTCCAAAGTCTTCATTGACTACTTGTGGTCTTCTGTTCTTACACATTAACGTTTTATACCTCTCCCGTGTGAGACTGACAAAAAAGATCCTCTCTTGAAATATGTTTTGACAATCAGTCAATTCTTCGTTCTGAAATGTGTGCATATTTCGGGGGTCGGAACTTAAACGCTTCAGTTCATTTTGGTCTGATAATGACACAGTGGTATATTATTAAACACTATCTAATAAAGGCAATCATTAGAAGAGACCACTGTGCCGTTTTGTCAAGCTCCAACAATCGCGAGTTTACATTTTACTGTCTAGAATCGGCACGCGTTATATTTAAATCTTTTTTTGTGCATGAATCATCGAGAAATTATGGGATTGAGGTGGAAAGAACAACAACAAAGTTTATGCATGGTTGCAATATGTGTGGTTTTAGATCAGCGAGGAGGTGACTGGAGCGGATGAACAACACAATTGGAATTTGGATGATTATGTAATATATGGCTGTGTTTTGTGTAAATTAATAGCTTGATTCATGGAAAATCAATGTCTTATTCTGGCTTAAATATACAAGCAGGTGCACATTGTCAAGAATTTTCCCCTTTTAATTAAATCCTAAATTTACACGAGTGCTTAACTATTACGTGATATATTTACCTAATCATCATGGAAATACAACTGAATGTGACTAATGTACATGGACTGTTTTGGATGAATGAATCCTTAATCAATCAAATCAAACGATTGTGTTTTCCAGTGTCATTTTTATTATCTTTGTCAAAAAATGTTCAATAATTATACTATTCATTATTAATATTTATCTATAATTTTGTTTTTTCTTCTCTTTCTCAAATCACCATCACAGCTTCGCCTTTCACACCTTAAAATCTCACATTCATGTTCCATTTTCACTCACATTAAAAGTTCATTTCTTTAAAATCAAGCCAAGGGTTTGTGTGTTTAAAATATAAGCCAGATATGTGTTTTATATGCTTTCATTCGCAGGAAAAAGTAGGAATCATTTTTGCGTTTTAGTCATGGTTTTACAGCAAAGGTATAAAGAGAGTGTATGTCATATACAACATTATTGTAAAACAAACAGGTATATAATACGGATATGCGAAACTCTGCTTAACCCTCCGCCAGACGACAATGTTAAATCTTGAGTTTTTAGCGTGTAGTCAGGGCCTTAGCAAGCAGAGAAAAATATCAAAGAAAAAGGGATCCGAAAATAAACAAAAACAGAGTGTGACGTGTAAATATTGTAATGCGTAAACTGATGGGAAAAGTATGTCTTTCCTTCTTAAAAGTTTATTGACTCTTTAAGATTGTTTTTGTTGCGCTGGTGGGATAAAAAAAACTAGGAGTAGGTGATGGTAATAAAATATTTGTTTAAAGTATTGTGGGTTCTTTGGATGGCGTTAATCTAATAATACGCATGAAAATACCCTTGTTATATGTACACAACATTGACAGTCAACCTCTTTTTGCTGCATGTATATACTGAACAGAGTGTTTTTGGAATCATGTTAATTGTCTCTCTATACTGTGTTGTATTCTATAGAAGCTCCGTTCTCTCTCTCTCTCGTTGGAATGCTGAAATTAGACCTCTTGCAGATAGTTGACTGGACACATCCCTTGGCGGTTGTCGGCGGTTCGGATGAGAACGCAACCATCGCGGAGATCGTCTTGGAGTTGAACCACAATCTAAGAGTAATCATATTTTTTATTAGGATATAATAATAAATTTAATTATATAATGCCTAGCATTTCATCGCCTATATTGGAGTTTGAAAACTACAGTAATCAATCAATTCCAATTTATAGTTAAATTTATTATCAGTCTTCATCAAAGAGAGACACTGGATTCAAGTCAGTAGTTTCAACCCATGAGGTCACCGACTACTTTCCATAGGCATACAGAGCTCACATGTTGTACATGTACTACTAATAGTGCTCATATAAATCTATATTTCCGTACTTGATCTCTCAGCAGCTTAATCGGCCCCATGGCGCTCTGTATCTGCACGGGTTGCACCACCTGCAGAG
>LR140384.1:0-17268 GCA_900659605.1 Tisbe holothuriae | reverse complement strand
GAAAGAGTATACTCAGAGTATACCCCGAGTATCCTCCTCCTTTTTGGAGTATACTCGGAGTTTCCTCCTCTTTTTGGAGTATACTCGGAGTATCCTCCTCCTTTTTTGAGTATACTCAGAGTATCATCCTCCCTTTAGGAGCATACTCGGAGTATACTCGGAGTATACTCCTCCGAATCCTCCCATGTGGGAGGGGCCTAATGATAGTACAATAATATGTAACCAGCAAAATACAAGTATAATTGTTGGATTTAAATGAATAAAAGTATTGGATAGGACACTCTTCAAGTGCCACTAAAAAGGTTTAAAGGAAATTTTGACCTCCCTTACACTCCCCACACTGTAGTATCTACCCATTTGGGTTTTGTGTGCCTGCTTATTTACTCTCCCTCAGGAGATTAATGATCTTCTCCCTCCTGTCCGACCGGAGCTGAAAAACGATGTACGACAATCTCTGGCTTTTATATCCTTGCTCACTTTCTTTCTTTCTGATCCCCACCCATGGTGGAACTAACGAAGCCACGATAACAACAACAAGTGAAAATGGTTTAGAAGCCATTGCATGGTCATTTAACGAACTTATGCTACTTTCTTGATATCTACTGGACTACTTAAAAGTGTATCTGACATTACATTAATATGTCGATATGTCGCATGTCATTATGCATTGAAGGTCGCAATAATAATTGTATTATATCACCAGTCTTACTGGCTTAAATAATCTTAATAGAGTTGCAAAGACATGGGTAATCATTTTTAAAACGATTTAGCTCAGTAGCCACCCACAAAATAACAGGTATGCTCGAAGAAAACAATTTTCGAATATAAAAGCCAAGTCATTATTACTCCGTTTTCTAGGACATGCTGTAAACTGCTCTGCATTATTTACTCCCCTGTCCTGGGGAGCAGCTCAAAAACGCTTAGTATGGGTCTCGTATAAGATCTCTTACTCTTATCATCATCAGTGGATTCGCCCCATTTTAAAGTGCTAGTAACGCTGGTCGGTAGGGGGATAAAAAAGGTACGTAAGTGAAAATGTAGCGCTACAGTGTCAAAACTAAGTAATTAAAGCTATTGAAACTCCGTTTAAATTTCCATTAAATGCATGCAATATTTGACATTGTTTATCTACACATTATTGGGTTCATTTTTAATAAATAGTTTAATATGTATGTTAATGGCCCGATTTTGTTCAGTAGAGAACCATCAGATGGTCAAATTGTCAAGAATTAATTCCCTTCCCAACCGATAAAAAGTAGTTGTAATAGATTTATATGCAGCAGTAGTTCGGTCTCTACCCATGAATTTGACCCAGTCGCAACGTTCGCTTTTTTATTACATGACTCGCTCAAAAAAGCGTTAAAATAGCCTTGAAAGTCAATTTTCATTAGAGGAGAGATTCTGAAAGTATGTAGGGCAGTTAGAGGTATGTTACAGGGTGACTTTTATTATTATAAAAATCTTACTTAAAACAGAATATAGTAAGTTTGGCAATGGGCAACAATAATAAGTATTTTACTTTAAACTAATTAATATTTTTACCATTTTTTCTGACCACCCTGTCTAGACCTCAGTCATGTAGTGTGACCGCGGGCTAACATTTGAATTTCCCGCGCTCTTTTTTTAAACACACCCTTGCCCAGAGTGGTTTGGAGAATGGCTGTTATTGATCAACCCATTGAGAGGGAGAACGAGGGACATTTATTATCCTTGCTTCGATGGGTATATCGACTCGAGATTATTTTCTAATGGCTTTATTGGGCGTTTTCAAGGCACTTATACATACGTGTAATGCATAAGCATATACGCGAAGACATTAATAAAACCATCAAAACTATCAGTGTATAAAATTGCTTAAGTAAATCAATGATAAAATCAACTTCTCTGACTAAATTTATATTTTGACACCAATAATCTGTTAGTCAGTGAACAAATGTAAAATGGCATCCCTCCCATTTCGAAATAGAAAGTGAGATCATTTCAACAATCATAATTCTATCACCATTGTGCAAAAAGTAGCCCTTCTTCCAACTTCTTCAACCTCTTTCACCCGCTAAAAGCCCTTTATATGCCTTGAATTGTTCTATTATTGCCTTCTCGTGATCTTCTAATGCCGAAACGGGGATTATTAATGCCCGTTTCTTTTATATGATGAGGTGCCGTGGCTAATTTCGACATTATTATGCTCTAAAATGGCTCCTTTTGTCAAGGGGGAGTCGGAACTACTGGACGAATTATGATTATCATTACTCTTTATATTATCTACGGTTATAGGGCTGCCATTATGTTAAAGTCAGTTATCAATGTATTATCATAAAGGACTCTAATCAGGGTTGCCATTTGTTCGACTAAATAATGAAAAACTGTCATCCCTGGTTGAATATCTGGGTCATCTCGGAATCCCTAAGTAGTCCATTCCCTGCCTTAAAAAGGTCTTATAAAGAGATTACTCCAATGCGATTGCACCGTTTAAGGCGAAGAAGTGCGAACATTTTAACTTTCATCATGATCACGATCGAGCTTTTAAAGCAACCTTCAAACTGTCTCAAATGATGCTACTTTCTACGAAAAAAAATAGACAAAACAGAAGCCTGAAAGAAGAAGGTTATTCTCGTGATTTTTTTTCTCGGAACAAAAGCGGACAATAATGCCATTTTAAGCTCCAAATGGGAGCAAGTTTTCGGAGGCCTGACGCTTGACTAAAGAAACTTGCTTCTCTTTCTGAATTTTTCGCCTAGTCACGAACAGTGAATACAATAAATCGTGCATGCAGATAGATATATTAGTGTTGGATGCCATTGTTTATGCTTATAAAACGGATTTAAGAGCAATATATACAATATGATTTGCTTACCTTACACTTAAACTTGCAAGAAAATATATCTATAAACCCATTGCAATGCACCGGATGAAGCTTGATTTCAATTCCGTTTTTTCAATAATAGATGCAGAATTGGGAGCAAATACAAAAGGCTATCGGGTTACTTTTTCCAAGACAAAGGGAATTAGAAACTGAAAGGGTTTGTCTCGGCCTACAGGTATATTTTTGCCCTGCAGTATTACTAATGCAATCGCAGATGATTATATTTTCTTCCCACATTTTGCAGAAGGGTTGATGGTTATTTTTTGCACAAATGCTCAAGGATTGGAATTGAAATTGGGTGGGCAGAGAGATGATAACATATGGGCAGTTTAAATGGGTAGCTGGACTAATTACAGGGTGATTCATTGTCAGTGATACTGTTACTGCCGTTTTAATCCGTCTTTTAGCTCATACGTAAAGGGACTTCCAATTAGTTATGTTATGGTCATCTCACAATTATTGTTTAATAAAACAAAGCAGTATACTCATGAGTATACTGCAAGTATAATTGTATCACCCTGTACATAATAAAGTGGCAACCCTAGTATCAATTGCGGCCTTTTTGTCTCCTTTTCGGCATTGCGGTCTTAAATGCAAAGAGAGAAAACTGATAACGCCGTCCTTTGTGTTCAAAATTCATTGCCTTTGTTTTTGGCATTCGTTACAAATTATTGATTATCAGCGTGCCAAAATGATTATAAGAAGGAGGAGGAAGAGGATTATAATCCAAGGATGAATTGCTGATCATCTCGGTAGTAGTGGGGGGAGAAATTATCATGGCATCTTGTTTATGAGATGCAGGTGTCCTGAATACAGTTCCTCAAGAAATACAATGACTGGCTTCCAAACAGAATTTATGTTGAATGGCTACAATTTAAGTAACCAGTTAAGTTACAGACTATAATGACAGTAATTATCAATTTATCATCACATGATTAATCCATTCTCCTCTGATAGAACTGTATGAGTAAACTGTCATCCCCTGTCGGAGTGGAATTACTGTCCTATTTAATTTGTTACGGAGACACTTTGAAATCACCATCCTACTGTAGGCCTCTGAAAATATATCCCGATCTAAAGTGATATTTATATCCTGACCAGAATCACATGATCCCTCCTCGCATGCTTCAATTTGCTCACACGCAATCCAACGGAGTCGTTATTTCTTTCTCTATAATGGCGTCTGCGTGATCTGGACTAAAAGTGAGTGCGGTCAGCTTCGATGATGATTTGTGGGACGGCTCAATTGGAGATTGCGAAAAGTGATATTGGAGCTGAGGACATTATTGGAACAAGAGAAGGCCTCATATGGATATGGTAGGCCGGTTATTGTAAATTGCATTTACTCACATGTGTATCAATCGGTTGGTGTTTCTTAACATTATTATACTCTACTACTGAGTGTAGCATATAAAAATGTTTGCTTTCTATTTGTGTATCTTTAACTCTAATGCATTAACGGATATTTTAACTTCATTTGTTAAAGTGCATTGAGATTGTTTGTTTCATTTAGAACAGTTTCTTTAGTGGTAGTTACTTCAGTAGTGCACAAAAACCGATTTGATATTTATTGTCCCACTTCTGGTTTCAGAAAATAGAAACATGAATTGAGATCGAGTATTGAGATAACCGCATAACCCGTTCTATGTTGAATACGAGAGGGGACGAAGACTGCCTTTATACGCTCTTTTCCATCCCAATTTAAGCCTTAAATAAGCATGTTTAGCACTGAATAAGCCTTAAAATGCACTTTTTGCGCCTGCTCGGTCCCGCCCTTGACATGACAAGAACTACGGGACATTCAAAAAAACGAGTTGACAATTGAAAATGCGAATAGGACAAAAATACTCTCAAGTCCAGCGTATTTTGTACTGTATATGTCAATTATGTTGGATAACTGGGTTACTGTTTTGAACAAACATTTAACCAAATGATGACAGTTGAAGTTTTCTTTTAAAATCATTATTTGCAGCCGTTTACACCAGACTTTGACCAGGGGTGAGGTACTTTTTTTACTTTTTAATACTGATCTCAATGCAATGGAGCAAATGCTCGTTTTAATGTCTATATTTCTTCTCATTTTACCCCTAAAGAAGCCACTGTGCCGTATGTGGCATTATTATTTTCTCTTCTTCGCTATCAGTGACCTTGATCGGCCTCCGCAACTCAATCTGAGCAAAGAGAAATCGACATCTATCTCTGACCATCAGGGGACGTTTTTAGGCTCTTATTTCCATAATGCGCGTAGGTTGCAGGGATGACAGTTTGTTACTATTATACCAGACTTGGGCTTAAACAAAGTACTTCATGTAACTGAGTAAACTGGCTTACCTCAAAGTTATAAACACAGTAACTGTTACAGAAAGTTTGTCTACTGAACTTGGGTGTGTTTAATCAGTTTTAAGTCCCAAGTAGCTGATATTAGTAAACATATCCCACAAACTAACTTCATAAACTGGCAACCCTGACAAAGATCGAAAAGGAAGCCCGTCGTTTTTCTCCCCCTCCCTTTGCGTGTGTGACGCACAAACCCAACTTGCCTCCATTTGAGCCTAAGTAATCTGAAGCTCTGTTTGAAATCATCATCATCATAAGAGTGGTTTTCTTCTTCCTTTGAGGTCATTCTGAATAATATGGATGAGGGTTTAACACGCAGACTAGACACGGTGAAAGCTGATACAGGGTGAGGAGATGATAATTGTAGACTATTTAACAACGCATTGTCACGTTATATACCTTGTTTTATCTGTATAAATGGTAATACATGCTCCTTTTGAGGCATAGAAATACAGGGAAGTAAATAACTCTTATACAGGCACTTATAACTAGTATTAGTATGAAAATTGTTTTATATGCATACCTCCCTGTACATATGAATATGATCTCAATAGATACATATCAAATGCATATTATTCAATCAATACCAAGACGGGAAATGGAGAGAAAGTGGCGTCGAGAGAGAATTGAAATCGCTGAATTTATGCTGATTGAATTGGATCAAGAACGGAATTTGTACGTGCTAATGTTTATTGTGTGGAATAGCCGAGAAAGGGATGCCACTTTATGACATTTAAAAACAAATAATACCACATAATTGTTCCTTTTAGACCCCATTATACAGTGTATTAGAAACATATTTTCATATTTATCAACTTGCAGATTTAAAAAAAAATCCATATTTCTGTGATTGAAAGTCAAAAGTAAAATTAAAGGATCTTGAAGGATTCACGTTTAGCTTTTAATAACTAAATGGCAACCCTACTCCCAACCCATTTTTGCGTACATTCCCTTCGTCATTTCTTGCGTCATCGTCCGCGATGATCTCCTTTGAATATCTACCCAATACTAAAAGTCATGTCCAGAACAGGAGAACGCATAAAGTGCGCCCAAGTGATTTTATTGCGCTTTTTCCAACTCGGTGAGTTTAAGAATGGTTTCCGGGTTTGGGAAAAGGGGTACTTTAGTTTAGGGCCTCAGGGGAGTGTTTTTGAAATGGGGAGCAAGAAATGGTTATGGAGGTAAATTCCACAGGTTTCATGTTTGCACACAAACATTGAGTAAATTTGATGTTTCCTAATGAAACGTCCTCTTTTATATTTTATGGTTTACTTGATAAATCTTGTATTGTTATAATGATTCTAGCCATTTTAGTCTGTTTACATATGTATGCTTTTTGTAACGATAAAATGTCGCATTATTTAACCCTTATTATGTACCTATTAAGTATTGAACTCTTTAATATTATCCGTCATCCCTGATATACTCATACCACACGTCCACAACTTTAAACGCTAGCGTGCTAACCCCCGTTTTGCTCTGCTTTAGTCCAAGAACAAGATTGGTTTCATCTTGCCATGTTATGACGAAAATGACGCCACTTCATATCTCGGGTTGCCAAGAAAGAGAAAACGAGGAAAAGATATTGACAGGCACTACTTAATTACAATCATATTAGTGATATTACTCATTACTTTCTTAGCATTGCTCTCATTATAGTACAGTTTACTTTACAACTCCATTATGTGGAAGAAACTACTAAGTACTGTCCTCACTCCTCAATAGCAAATAAATGACAAATTATAGTAATTAGTATTTAATAAAGTAACTAAGAACCCAATGAATTACTTTATAAATGTAAGTTAAACTAAATCCCTGGCTGAATTGAGAGATTCTCATTAACGATCCGACGACGACGACGGGGTTTAACACAAAGGAGACGATTAATATCGGAGCAGTGGATTTTAAGGAAAGATTATCTATGCTGGAATTATCATCGGTCAGAAATATGCTTTTGGGTCGGAAATATGCCTTAGAAAGGAACATAGAGCTATTATATAAATACTCTTGTATAGTAGGTTCATGGAAAGGAAACATACAAAATTATAGGAAATGAAGTAAAGGCTTGCAAGGACTTTCTTTAGCATTAAAGCATTAATTGATATCTAGTTAGTATACTAGTAGTTACCGATGCGTTAAGATATTTTAAACATATATTTGCCTGTACAATAGTCATAGAAAGGCGATAATATTTGCCCAATAGCCCCTGAATATATTGACTGCTTCCTTCTTCAATAGTCACGTTTTTCCAGGGGGACGAAAATCGAGCTTGAAATTAGCCTCATAAATACACAACAGCTAGCAGCAGCAACTGAAGGAAAAGTGTGTTTCGATTCCCATTTCAAGGTCCCTTGTAAAAACCATTACTCCCGACACTGCATGAGGCTCGTTTCCTTCAGATGGTCATGTGTGATTATTGCCACAATGGCTCTAAAAATGTCTCTGTTTGAACCCATTCAGGGAGGCCATTTTGACTTTTTATGCATCAAATTTGCTCCTTTAGCTCTATTTCATGCTCACTTAGGCTCCTACGTTGCTTTATCATATGCTCATTTTGACACCTAATTTGCTTATTTGCTCTATTTTGTGCTCATTAAGAACCTTAGGAGTTCCTTAAACCCTATTTAGAGATCAATTTGGCTACTTTCTCCTGAACAAAATGTCATCCCTACCCATTCTTTACTGAAAAAGGGAAATCGATATGTACTAGACTCGTGGTTGGGTATTTTAATGCTCAGCAAGTGGTCATAAATATGCCTTCCTTCTTTTTCCGGATTTTTAACAATGTCCGCCCAAAAAGAAATATATCTCAATATGGCTGGAATGGTCAGAGGGGTCGTTGAATTTTATGTAATCTGTTTACATATATAGAACATAATACTATATTAAAAGAAGTTCTTTAAGAGTTCATTACTAGGTTTTACTTTTACAATAAACATTTGGACAACTTATTTTACAGTGCAGTGTAAACTTCAAATGTATAATGTAATTAGATCAGGAAGTACAAGAGTAGTCCCTGGTTAGTAATAGCATCCCTGCAATATGTCTCCCTAAAAGTCCCGAAGGCCATATGCATACATTCTAATCATAATGGAAGCATACCGAACTATTTGACCATGACTAACTCCTTCTCCTCCCTAATTTATGGGTCCAAAATTTGCATTGGGATCTTTTAACATCATCATCGGCTCTTGAAAATGGCTATAAACGGATTACAATTAAAGTAATGAAATATTTGGAGTAATTAAATATGAATATGTAGTTACTGGTAAATATCTACAAACTACGTTACTTGTAGGCTGTTTTAATTGCTTTACCTTGACGGAACGGTCAAAAGAATATTAAAATAAAAATTTATGTTACTATTGTTGTAGCATTTGTACTGAAATACTGTTAAGTAAAATTACTGTAACAGTTACTATTAAACTGTAATGTAATAATCGCCTGTTTCAAATGGTGATTCTAAATCCATTTCTTACATTTATACCGCGCTCGTTCTCTTGCCTTGATGAAGCTGTGATAAAATGCACGCCAGAAAAGAAGGACATTTTTATAAGCCAGGAATAGAATTACGATGCATGCAATAAGATCTTCTTGGGGTTACTTTTTTGGGTGTGGAAGGAAAGGAGGAGGAATGTTAAATGCACTTCTATTTTTACTATAGAGTGGCTTAGAATGATATCATACTTAAGACGTTTAGTAGTTTGTATTCAACTTTACCCTGGACTATATTCAATAATTTATAATGAATTATGCATCAATATCAAGCCCTATTCTTACTCATAAAGCATTCTAAATGTTGTCTTGGGCGTTTCCTCCGCGAGTGCAATTAGGCCGTGCATTCAAAACGCGTCGATAACACTGTGTACGAATATTGCTTGCGAAGGACATTTCAAATCGTTGTTATTGAAGACGATTTGCACCTGTTTAAATTTCCTGGATAAACACAAGATAAACTAACGTTGCATTTAATGTGTTTTACTTGGACAGCTGAATAATACGCCGTTAAAGTACATTTCATAGACGTAACAAACGGGAAAACGTGATATTTCCAGTCCTCACGTGCAATTAATCTGCTATAAAGCCAGACAAAATGCCTATCCTAAGAAGTAGACGGATAAAATGTCAGGGCTCATTAAGACTGTTGTATTTGCGAGCATTTTGGCCGTCTCAGCTCATGCTGTGGTAGACCCCTACCTGCCAGGGCCATATGAGGTGCATGCTACTACTATAACCAGACTGGAAGGGTTGACACTGGACCATAATCTTAGAGTGTATGCTCCTAACCATGCAGGGGAGTTTAGTGTCATCTACTTTATCACAGGATTTGGTGGTATGTCTTAAACTTGCTTAAAAACCAAATATAACATGTAACTTTTTATAGATATTGTCCCTGGTCACTCCTATGAGACTGTGCTATCTCATGTAGCCTCCCATGGATTCATTGTCATGGCTCCACAGAGGGTTGACTCAGAGGCTGTTGCAACTGAGCCAGAATGGATTGATGAAATTGATGCCTGGGCTATGAAGCACCTTTTGGATAAACTTCAGGAAGAGGGTGTCACAAACATGATGTTGGCTGACTTTGACACAGAGTACATATCATGCCACTCAGCCGGTTGTCACATCATGGTCAACTATCTCATTGGTGGTTGCGGCAAGTTCCTGGCTGCTACCATGACCTCACCGGTTGATGGTCAGGACCCTTGGGGATACAAGAATGACAGTTTCTGCATCACACCTGGAACACCAGTAAACTATGACATGCCAACATTGATCATGCCAGCTGGGCTTGACCCCATCTCAGGGCACCCTGACTCAGCACTCTGGCCACCATGTGGTCCAGATGGCCTTGCCAATGATAGGTTCTATGATGCTATGGTTGGGCCCTCATGGTGGGTTAATGCTACAGAGTATGGTCATGCTGATATGCTGGAACCAGGTTCATTGGCACTGGTGGAGAGTGTTCATTTCTGTGCAAGCCATATGTCTGATCCAGAAGACAATACCTACAGGAATTACATGGGTGCTATGATGGCTTCTTACTATCTAGGTATGGATATACCATATATAATATCTTATCACCCATATATTGAAAATCTTCTAAATTCAGGTATTGATCAGAACATTTGTGAAATGTTTGACTATGTGGAGGACCCCTTACTGGCCGCAGTAAGCGTAGACATGGACAAGAAGAACACTGCAGACATGACTTCTTACTGTAGCAATGGAGGTTATTGTAATTGGTCACCTGTACCTTAAGTGCCTGTTGACCTGCTAATAATTAATGTAATCTCAGAGAGCAAATCAAAAATATATGAGCCCTAATTCCTGGGTACTGCGGACGAATAACTGAATCCCTGATATTATATATTCATACTTATATTGGTGGAAAAGTTTTATAAAACTATACATTCATTAAGTAAGGATGACCTGTTTGACTTATCCTTACATAATATGTTTGCATCCTAGAGAGATAACAGTAAATTAAGGACATCTTACCTGTAATAAAGCAAATAAACATGTTAACTAACAGTTATAAATGATTTAGTGCATAGAATATTGCATGTCAAGACACTTTATTTTAGTATAAGGCATAATGAAACAGTCAAGTATTTTGATTCTGGCTTGGCTCTTTATTGGCACAGTGTCAGCAGCTACAGATCCTTATCAACCCGGTCCATATGATGTCCATGTTACAACCATTCTGAGAATTGAAGGGTTTCAATTGGATCACAATCTCAGAGTGTTTGCACCCAATGCGACAGGGGATTTCAGTGTTCTTTACTACCTAACTGGATTTGCAGGTTGTATTTTAAACATCTAAATGTACAGAATATATCTTTAAATGGTTTCATTTTAGATCTTATTCCTGGAATTGCCTATGATACCCTTCTAACACATATTGCATCCCATGGATTTATTATCATGGCACCCCAGCTTCTGGAATCTCCAATTGCTGCAGAGAATGCAACATGGATTGACGGTGTTGATGAGTGGGCTCAGCAGCACCTTCTTGATAAACTACAAGCTGAGGGAGTTACAGATACCATGACAATCAACTTTAATACGGAGTATTTTTCATGCCACTCTGCTGGTTGTCACATCCTGGTCAACTATCTCAAGAGCGGGTGTGCCAATGTTAAGGGCACCATCATGAACTCACCAGTTGATGGTGGTGACCCATCTGGAGAAGATGACAGTGTTAACTGCATCACACCTGGAACACCAGTCAACTATGACACACCAACACTAATCATGCCGGTGGGTTACGATGAGGTTCCTGGCATCCCTTCACTACCCTATCCCTGTGCACCCTACAACCTATCTAATGAAAGGTTCTACCAAGCCATGGTAGGTCCAACATGGTTTGTGAATGCCACTGACTATGGTCATGGTGATTTCCTGGAACCATCAGCTCTTGCAGGGCTGCAAGCTCTGCATTTTTGTGCATCTAATGTTGACGATGTTTATGATGATACCTACAGGATATTTGCTGCTGCCACAATGACTTCATTCTTGAAAGGTAATTTAATACCAATATTAGCTATAGCTTGGTAATGCAATGTTTACTTTTAAGGAATTGACTCTGGAGAGTGTGAGCTGTTCAGCTACTTGGAAGACCCCAGCCTTTCAACAGTCAATGTTGTCATGAAGCAGAAGAATATCCAGGATGTGGATTTATATTGCAATGATGGTGGTGGATACTGTTTGTGGGCACCCGATGATAATTGATTAATATAAATTACAATGGCAAGATAAATAAATACGCAAATTTGTGTGTCCTCGTTACGCAACATAATTAATTAATTATGTTTACATAAGCAAACGGTTTGATTTTTTTGTACTCTACTTCTCAAAATTAAGAGAAAAAATATATATACTAGTAATCTAGTATATATTTTACTTGTTGGAGACTTGCTACAGAGCGGAAGAGAAATTAAGACATAGGCGTCATACTGGATCACAAACGGGGAGCTATTGTCCGTGAACAGAGCTAGAGGCATGAATATAAAATAGATCATTAAAATGGTGTCAAACATTATGGTGTCAAGTGTTGTAACTTATTATCTTTACACAATAGAGCGAACAGATATTGATAGACCACCCTGTCTTGTGGGTGTCCTTGGCTCGGATTAATCTCTTTTTCAACCGCTACAATGTCGGCCTAAGTGGCTCCTTTTTGAATAGATCTTTTGTTCAGAGCCCCGTTGGTCATATTCATGCTCATATTTCATCAAGTGTGAAGCTAAATAGACACCATTCAAGTCAGGAGAGGACAGTAAGGATCCTTGTACTGTGTCTGAGGAACACTGACATAATTTGGTTTTATTCCTATGAGTCATGTAAGAACGGAGTTAACTGGACAAGCCAGACTTTGGCTACTTGGCCATGTCATTTTTACAAGACATAAAATGGCTGCCAGTCGAATATAAAAAATGAAATTGTTTAGGAATTCAGGGTCGACATATTGTGTTATTTCCATATTAGTTGAATGTTTAATTGTGCGCTCTTTTTGACTATTTGACCAGCACTCAGAAGCATCCCTACATATAGTGCCGGTTATACGGTTATGCCATTAGATTTATACGTCAGATAAACCCGAAATTGTAGAGTGGGAAAAACGCTAAATATGGCTGTAAAATCAACTCCCATATAAAAATAATAAACGTAAAGTGCCCAAAATTGCTTGTAATAAAAGCACCCCGAAATGAGGCCATATTTGCGAAATGCACGAGGAACCCTTTTAAAAATAGTCAAGGTGAAATGGACCCGCGGGGAAAAACTTAAGGTGCGGCATTGAAGGGGTAACATTAGGCAGCAGCTGCGGCTCTGACCTGACATTAATAGGCCGCCCATAAACACTATATGCTTATAAGGTATTTATAAGACCTTATATGCATTATTAGTACCGTTTCACACTCTTCTACAAGGTATTTATTGGTCTTTACCACCGTTTAACCTGGTATTATTTATGCTTCCGCGTTCATATTTTGTTACGTTTTTCAATCCCTGCCCAAAATTGAATTCCAATCAATCAAAGGAGACAAAAACAGCAGTTATTCAAAAAGTCTAATTATAGGAAATATGTTTTTGGATCATATGGCAACACCCACTTACAGTAACTGTTAAGTTGCTTAATAATGGTTTGTACCTAGATACAGTTTGGATATGTTATCAATAGTGCATGTAAAAGGAGCTTAATTTTGATGCTTAATATTACCGAAACGGGCACACATGATTCAGGTTGTACTATTTGTCATATAAGCAACACGCATTTTGCCTTGGACGAGGACCCCCAAATACGGAAACTGCCCCGAAGGTAGAACGAGGTGCAACGGGTGCCAAATATTCAGCACGAGTACGACATTCGTTGCTGCTCCGATCGAGATATGACGGATGGAATCAAAAGACAATGGAATCAGGGTTGACATGTTATAAATTGTACACTTATATTAATTGTTGCTACTGACACAAATACTTCTATATTCCTTAAATGCGTGTATTATGTGTCTTTGCAAATCCACGTTAGCCTTATTATAATTGAAGAGGATGATCATATGGTAGTATTTGGCACCATTCTAATGCCCTCTGGCAACAATTAATATCAAATTCTGGCATCCCTGACTCGTTCAACCCCTTGTCTTCCATCACCATCAGGCACGATATCAAATTGTTGAGTCGTCGTCGGGCACATTTTGTGAGGTCCGGTTCTAGAAATAAACCTTCCGGCAAATTGTAGCTATTCTTCTCTCAAATTTCAATCCAGGCCCTTTTTTGTTATATGCGGTACAATACGCATTATTAATCGCAATTTGCTCAAACAAAACCCTTTTTGTGCCGATTATAGACCACGTTTTGGCTCCTTGAACGCATTTATATCGCATGTGCGTGTGTGTGAAATTCCAGCCTTGCTCCAGAAGCGGTAGTATGTGATTTTAGCATGGTGGAAAATGTTCGCCCTGGGCAAACTTTTTATCCTTAGTCGCGTTTTTTCTTCGACTTCTTCTCCTGCTTGTGAAATGTGACCGGTCATTAGTATAAGACTTTTGAAGGGGAATAGGCTATAGTGCAAAATTGAAGTAAAATGTTATTAAATAATGACTTAAAATAGTAAACTGTTAGCCTGAAACTCTTCGTAAGATCAGTAATGAATGTTTTATGTCTTATGACTTTTGGTTCACAAATTAAAGTTAAGTATTATACAATGACTCTAAAATATTAGGCCTTATTCATAGTTATAAAGCTTATACATCAATACAAATTGATTTAGTGTTTTCAATAAAATTATGCATTTTTGTTCAAGTTCCGTATGGTTTGGACTAAAGTTGGGAATATGGCAAGCAGGCAAGGTGGAAACCCCGAGGCAATTGCAAAAAGGGGGAGCCAGAAATACATACAAAAAGAAAAATATCGTCCCATTTTCAATGATTGCATGAGAGAGAGAAGGAGAGAGAGAGAGAGAGAGAGTAAAGAAAAACTGATTCCTTCAAACCCTAAAGGTTTTGACTCTGCCAGGCAAAAGTATATTTTTTGTCATTAACTGTAACCTACAATTAAGAATAGTTACTATCAATTATGGATTGAATGGGCAGCATAAACTTTATTTAATTGACTTCGTACAAAAGTCCCGTTACAGTTGACAAAAAGCTAATTATATGGCGAAATAAAACCACTAATAATATGCATTTCGTACATTCCCCATTATGTGGTCAGATATGTATATATTCAGATCAAGGCCACTTTAATGAGCGAGAGAAAAGAAAGAACGGGTTTTCGTCGTCCAATTGATTGACTTAATTTATAGCATCGAGAGACCCTTTTAAATATGGATATCTGAGGCTATAAACAGGGTGTTTTAATGCATTCATATTTGACTCACCCTGTACTGCTTTGCATGTCCCTTTGAATTGTTCTCCAACCAGAGCAATTAAAGTGAAAAAGTGGGGCCATCAAGCGTGTATTTAAACACATCCAAAATGCAGAATGGTGACCACTGATGCAAATAAGTTTAGAAAAGTCATGCATAAATTGCACTTGAACTAGGGTTATAAACTGCTTAAAACACCAACGGCATATTGCACTCATAACTGGCTTTAAAATATGAAAGGAAATGTGAATATACAGCAAAAGTCTTGTTATACCCTGAGTACGAATACGCGTAAATAGTCCTCTTAAAACTGCACCGGTTATCTGCATAAGGCCGTATACATACTACGAGCTCATTGACAAGTCAAAGTTGGAGAAATGGCACAATTTAGAAGCGGGAGAGAACGACGTTGTTAGTTATTTACATGAAAGAAAACGGGAGGTTGGTGCCAAATGCGGAATTATCTCAGCTGAGGATCTGGATAACTATGGGGAAGAAGGAGTTTCGCGGCCAAGGGATACAAAACTCGTGCCAATCTAAGTGGAAAAATGGGACAGGGTTGCCACCCACTTCAGACAATGGACAAAAATAATATTAAGTATTTCATAACTATTTGGCTCGGTAAAGTCATTATTGAACTGTTAGTACACTTAGAGTTACTTACAATACAATAGTACACATTCATCTACATGAAGTATATAAAGTATATCATGGGCCTTTTGTTGCCTTATTTTATATTATTTTCAAACATCTGGCATCCCTGCAATCGAAACCAGATCCCTAAAACAATATTGCGAAATGGGTCCGAAGCAGAAAAACACAGAAGCGATCTCTTGGCCAGCAGTAATTCGCAACATAAGGAGAGATAAACAAAAGTGACCATCTGATCTGGGCTGCAATCGATACCTTGCCCAAAAGGGGATTATTATATTCTGCCCTGGAAAGTGTATTTGAGGTCCAGCTGCTGCTGCTACTTAGTTTTTTTTCTCTCCAGAGATCGTGAGAAGTCTTTGAAATGGAGGTTCAAATGAGGGATAGTTTAAACCATGGACAGTCACGAGAAAATCGGGCGATGGGCAGGGACGAAATATTATAAAGAAACATGAAAGACACTTCTTATGTCTGTTAAAGCGTTGCGAGAAAGTTTATGTTATATGAACCACTTATAATTTATGTTTAATATAGTTAAATTTGAACTATAATATAAGACTGTCCCTTTAATATTATATAAAATTGTATATACAATTATAATAATGTAAAAGTGGCAACCCTGAAATGTCTCGCTGACATGATTTCTGATGAAAACGACGCTGCTTGAGCTACAAAAAGAAGAACTTCTTTCTTCTTATGCCGGAATTACGTCCATTAAAGTAATAATCATAATCATCTTATGCGTCGTCATGCAAATCCATAGCAGGGATGACATATATAAAAATGGAGAATGTGCAACTTTAACTTAAAACATACCTACAAATGTACAAGTGCAACAACTTAAAGTGAAGACTATAACTAATTTCACATAAAAATAAGAAAACATACCTTTAAAATTGGTACATTCAACAACTGTTAAATAAAATGCATATAAAGGGTGTTTTTAATAGATCAACTTTGCGGACCTGTAGCTCAATAAACCGTTTGTGTGCATGATATCAATTTTGGTATGACGTCAAAAAATATTTTTTGTATATAATATAATCAAAATTGTTCAAACTTAGCATCCAAAATGTTCCTTATGTCTTTTTAGGCATCCCTTCTACGTACGCGGCATCTATCTCTTTTGGCATCCAACATCTCACGACAAAAGCTGCCTTGTTGCCACACTCGTACATTATGACGGAAGTAGTCACCATTACATAACTACTTCTACTTCTATCATCATCATATGCAAAACTCACTTCTTAATTCAGCGCTGTCACTCTGAGTAGCTGACGCTTTTATGCGTATGTACAAGAAGGGTGTGGTGCGTATACGCAATTTGACGCAAGTTTCTCCCTCGCGTGCGTTGCAGCGTTTGATATGATTGTAAGACAATCGGCAGTTAAATCGACCATTTCTTCACGCTTTTGTTTGAACAAATACACGTCGATTAGAGTGCAGTGCAGGAAACGGTGCTAATCGCATCTTTTCTTCTTCTGGCTTCTGCTCTGCAATCAACTTTAATTGGGCTATGCTTCAAAATACAGAGTAGGGGAAACTG
>LR140383.1:0-17265 GCA_900659605.1 Tisbe holothuriae | reverse complement strand
TCAGAGGACGATAGCAAAGCAGATTCAGATGTGTCATTCGGTGGGGAAGGGGAGGTATGGAGAGGTGAGTGAATGAAGTGAAGTGAGGGTTAGGTTTACTAAAGCTATGTATCATATTTTCGTAATTGTTTACACAAATCCTCTTGTCGACAACGTTTAATTATGCAAGTAAACTATTTATTAAAGTTTTATGGTCCTGGCCTGTAATTTAGTCATCTACTTATGAAACGTTTGAACGGGCTTATTTTAATTTTTTAAGCAATGCTCTGTGAACATCTGGAATATCGGTTATATACTTAGAAAAGGGTCAAAAAGACGGTTTAAAGACCAACAAAACTAATAACAATATTCCCGTCATTTCCGGATGTTAATCACGGAGGCACGGGCGGAGGGTGGTATTATCAAGTTTTTGTTTTTAACGGTATTTATACTTGAATACGGACTACTTACCATTGAATATGTGCATCTTTTATTTAGAGTTGGGAATATGTAATCTTGCATCATGTTAATAAAAATTCAGTGATCCAGCAGCATTCAAGACTTTTCTTTCCCTCGCTCATTATTTTAATATCGTGAAAATAGGGATACGTGAAAAGTGTCCTTGATTTTTTGAAGTAACGGTCTTCAGACCAATCAAAATGTTAAAATCATTCCACTACAAGTAAAACAGTAAAGCTTGGCATTGATAAAGGCAAATGTTAAAATATTCTGATCTTTATTTAAACTTAAATCCACGACAATGAACTTTGAATATACCAAAGAAAATTAAAAGGGAGATTACTCTTAAACAGAGACAGAAAAGGTGGCAAAACCTGTCTAATTTTTACAAACGAGAAACTGAGAAGTTACCAAAACTAGGTGCTAGGGACAAATTAATAGTAATAATAAGTACCATGCTTAGTACGATAAAAGAACAATTTAAGTTGACTCCCTAAAAGGAAGCTAACGTTTTCCCGTTTTTCCAAATCATGAGAAAACTCACACTCGGAAAGTTACATGACTTACATCGACAAAATCGTCTTTCTTTAATAAGTACATGTGACGCTTAATCGAAAATTATGCCATGAACTTTTTTCTTTTCCATCTTCAATCCTTTCACTACAAAGGTCTACAAGACCAACAAAATAGTAGCATCTTAACCATTGATGGAAGTACCCAAATTTAAACTTGTTCACGCGCAAATTGCCATTGAATATTATGTAAACCAATTTTACAATTGTACTTCGTTTTCCAGGTTTGGCTTGCCAAATGGCGGGGAGAGAACGTTGCCGTAAAGGTCTTCTTCACCACAGATGAGGCGAGCTGGTTCAGAGAGACGGAAATCTACCAGACGGTTCTGCTCAGGCATGATAATATACTCGGATTCATTGCAGCCGATATCAAAGGTAAGAAAGTTTTAGTATAAACTATAAAATTTGAATAGTATCTTCCAGAAGGTTAATGTCACTTAAGACACAATAAAAGGATTAAAAATGAGTAAAGACAAAAATATTCGTGAAGAAAGTTAGCAATTAGGGTGAAATGGTGGGGCGCTAATATACGTTTAACTCGGAACAGTCCTTTGCATGGCTAATTAAATGGAGCTGGCCATTCTTTGAATAAACATGGCCAATAACAATTTGTCTTAATTTTCAGGTTCCGGCGGCTGGACCCAGATGCTCCTCCTCACCGAATTTCACGAGCACGGCTCACTACACGATTACCTGATTCAAAACTCCATAGACTCCGAAGCACTCGTAAGTACAGAAATACATGTACCAACTATTATATACATGTATACACACTCAACAAATGATTTGGTCAAGTAGCTACAACGTCAGCCTCTGAAAAGTTGTCCTAATAACTTTAATTAAAATAAATAAATCAGGTATAACTTGCAAATATAACATGTCTTAAGGGGGCCGTGGTGGCTCATTGCCAAGGCGTCGGACTGCGACAGTGATGGTCGTAGGTTCCGCAGCGCAGCGCCATCTAGCGCGTTTACGGGAACTGCGCTTGGCGCAAAAATTCGAATAGAAATATCTCTCTCTCAGCGCTGAGCGACAAACTACATCACATAAATAATAGGCTACTAATCAAAGTACTATATAATCGTTAATATAAATGCCTCTGGGCAGGAGTTCCCCCACCTCTGGGGTGAAAGGGGGACACTGTCCATAATAGAGGATAAGCCATAAGGCGGCCTGGTGGATGAACCCAAAAGGGTAGTACCTTGGAATAAACCAAAAGCAGCAAACTAACAGTAGCGGGGATTAGGCCAGGGGCAATCCAGTGCTAAGTAAAAAAACAATTACTATTTAAAATTCCTATTCTTACCAATAAATCCTAGTTGATCCAAGTAAGTTGAAGATTTGTTCTTTTCAATTAAAAGTATATTCTCAGTTTTAGCCTGAAAGTCAAGGATGGCAAAATCATGCTCCATTTTATAGTGACAATGTTTGACAGGTAATGTTGCATCTTGCAAATATTTAAGCTCAACAGAGTAAAAGTTGGCAAACATTATAATTTCCTCTTCACTTGACACACTTTGGAAAATTTCTTTGTCAAGACATTTCTCAACTGCATTTGTAGCAACTGTATTGAACTGACTATTGTATAAGGTTTGGTTACAATTTGGCAGGCAGTGAGAACATTGCTTGCCAGCATCCATATTATTCAGTTTCATCTTCAACCTTATTGCCTCAATGCCAGAGCAAACTGGAACATCATCCCTGACTGAGGGGATGTCCCATGGCATGCATGAGTGGTTTTCTTGTTCCAGAATGTACTTAAGTAAACACTTGTACTCACAAGTTGTCTGATCATACTCTTTGAATAAACTCTCTGGTACAGGAGTCTCATTAATGAGATAACATCCTCTCCTTTTAGGACTGAGTCTTTCTTTGACAACATTGGAAACTGAGTGTACAATGGGAATCATTTTGATTTTTGTGTGGTAGCCAGGTTGAATTATGGCCCATGTTTTCTCCAAGTAATCAGTTGGACTAGATATACCAAGTAAAACATTGCCTGGAATGTTTCTATCAGTAAGATGAAGATCCAAAACCATTGTCACTAATTGAGAGAGCATGTGAAACTGGTTGTCACTCTGAGGTCTTATATTGAAATGATTTCCAAAATGAAGATCCAGATTTGTTGGCTCTTTATTGTTCATTATGGATAGTTTATTATATTGTGATCAAATTCCAAGTGTTGTTGGTAAATGATAAAATTCATCTTTGCAACTTCCAGTGTGACTGTAGCAATATCTTACAAGGTCCAGATACCCTATATACTAAATAGAAACACACCTATAGTTAGTGCATACTTGTTAATAATTTACTGAGCATCTCTTACCTTGCCTATTTGAAAGGGCTTGGGTAACATGTTTACAGGTTTCTCAAAACCAAGAAACTTTGAGGCTTCCATTCTTAAAACCTCGGAAAGACTATTGTCAAACAAAATGTAATTTGATAAAGGATTGTGATTTATGTCTGTCCCCATTTGATTAAGAAAGTGATGTGACGTCATATTTGGAACATACTCCACTGTGCTAGTCCTAATATTGCATTTATAAACTTGTCATTAACACATAATTATAAGCTTATAATACTCCTCTGTTCCACTAAAGGTCTTTATTCCATGTTTGTGCAGCACATTATACTGAGCAAAATGATCATTCTTCTGTCTTGACACAGATCCCATGGCAAGTAACATGGAATGCTTCATTACATGCATCAAGTCATCAACAGATATTTCGGTAGAATTAAGAACAGGCCTTTCGCCAAATAAGTCTACTGCTGATTCCAATTCATTTAGGTACTGCACCAATGATATTGGAGAAATGTCTGCAGATATAAAGATAATCACTAACTGTGTTAATACATTTAAAGCAAGGACATGGCATTACAGAGCTTTGAAATGGTGTTTGAAAAAACCATACCTAATAGTTCCTTGGAGAGTAGATTCAGGTTCAATGTGATATTTGTTGTCTGTTTCGTGAAATGCTGAAGGAAATAAAACCGTTTATATGTGTATATTTAAATTACAATCACGAAAATAGTTAGTTTGGGGAGGGGATTCGAACCCACAAGACTTTGACTTGCGATTACGCCTACTACGCATATAATTATGTTATACGTTATTCTCCCCGCCTGCTTCATATGTCTATTGTCAACGAAGTACTTTCGTGTTAATGTTCCTAATCCAACGTTATTTGCGTTGTCCAAATAAAACATCTTCTTGACATGGTTTAATATTTTTGTATGTAAGGAGCAATCAGATTCTCCTGGTCTGCAAAGCATAGTCTTATTCAGTGAACGGAGAAGGATATATTTGGTGTAATTGGCAACTATAATTAAATTATACAACTAATGTCATGATTGTATGTTAACTATAAGTTACATTGAATTTGTCCAATATTCTCGCGCAGACGTTTCACCTGGTCCACTGCAAACCTAAAATAAAAGCATTTTTAATATCTACCAAGACATTTTCTGTATTATAAGCACTCTGTATAATGATCAATAAATGAATCTCTATTGAAGACACCATGAGATAGATAGTTGTTTGTTGTTTCATGATCTGTTGCATTTGGTACCAGAGATGCAAAGTGATTTAGGAACGTTCTCAATGATGTAACTGTAAACTGAAATGAAACAAGGTTTGGAAGGGTTTATACATGCATTTGATGTACTTTATACTCATCCCAAGGCATGACCTTCTTCCTTATGGGAGTAAGCTCATAGTTGACCTTATCATAGATTTCTTCAATGATCATAGAGCGAACACCTTCATCGAGGGATTCAGGAACTTAAATGTACAAAATATTATAAATGCTGAAACTGCTTAGGTTAAAATATATACCAAACCATGTCCCAATGCTTGGAAAGTCAAAATCTCCCTCTGCAGCAAGTATTGTCACATAAAGATTAAATTAAATATTTATATGCAAGAGAACTGACCTGTCATATTAGCATAGTAATCAAAGAGTAATGACAATGATTCAAGAAACCTGTAAAAATAAACTTACTTATTTAAACATAATGTACAAAATTGCACCTACTGTTTGAAGTAATTAGACTTTCGAACCGCCTGATATTCTGGCAGATGACATTCATCTAGCCCAGCAGCAGAACCAGGATTCAAATTGCCAAGGCAGCGAAATTTTATCTGCATATTAACGTATGGCATATTAAAATAATATTGTCCAGTACACTTTTAAGTGCTGTATCAGCTTGCTACATAATAGTGAATATTTATATAGTTTACATGTACCTGGTTTAAAGCAATGTTCATAAAATTATACTCATCCAAGCTTCTGTTTGTGCATAGAGTGATTCCAGGAAACAGGACTTTTGATGGGTCATACTGAGTGGTAATCCTACAGACAGCAATATGAAAATATGAAACATAATGCCTAACTGTCCTGAGTTGCTACTTGTCAATATGTTATGTTGCCATACCTGTCAACAGTTGGTTTGTTAGCCCATTGTATAAAATTGTCTGTAACTATCACGCCAGTCCACAAAACAGCTGCCAGGCAGAACAAGATCCATAATCCCGATTCAAACCGGTTCCGTCTGGTGACAATGTAGGAGAATCCATGAAGGTTTGTACGGAGGCAGAAAACAAAAAGTTTGCTGCTGAGGGTTTTCATCATTTCAGGCTTTAAAAAAGCTTTTAAAATCCGTCTCAAATGGTTTAAATTAAAGAAGGAAACATTTCAAAGCTTAAACAAGTGACAATAGGGGTTTCTTCTCTTATCAAACTCCTCTGCGAAGAAGTACAAGTCCAATTGAAATCTAATTATTTTATCTCTTTTTGGCTTTCCTTTAATTTGAGTTGGCCATAATTTCACCAATTTTGTTTTGCCCGATTTAAATAGCTCAAATTACTGCTACATTTTGAAGTACTACGATCCATTTTCTCAGCTCCTTCACTAGCGTCAAGGAGTTTCTTTGGGCCTTTTTTAAAATTCGGATTTATGCCCTTTGCTGTCAAAATTCCTGGATTCATTTAATGTGTACGTCCTGAGTGCTCACAAGGTTCATTATCCGTGCATTATCCGTGCATTATATGTTGCCTGCTTGGGAGAGGGGGAAGAGTCAATGTATATTTTCTATACCAATACAGGTCCTGGAGCTCCTTTCGTATTGAACATTTAACACTCTAATCACTTCAAAAATAGAAAGCTGCAAGATATCGTACGGATACTATCTTGGAATATGATTAACTACAGTATATCTCTGTTGTTTGTGTATAATTCAGTTAACTAAAAGAAAATATGAACATTCAAATCATTTGGAACTAATTTGGCGGATATTAACGCATGCCACAGCCACATAGCACAATCTAAGCATATGTTTGCTCTACAGGGCTTCAAGTTAGTTTTTCTCTTAATAACACTCATTAAACCCTGAAAAATGTTCTCCCAGCAACTCCATCAACCAAGGAAAGCTCAATTTTGAGACTTTCTTGATCTAACGAACGGCAGCTGTTCATTTCTTTATATGTCCATGGCAAAGTGGTCCAAGAGTAAATGTGAGACAGGCGATCTTCTCACGATTACATATCTGTGGAGCTTCTTCATACTAGTGGGTACTTTTAAATTTACGGCGTTAGAGGAAATCTACTTCGTACTACATAGTACTTTAGTACGAGGTAACTAGTTGCTACGGAAAAATTCGAGAGGTTTCGAGATTGTGAATATTTTGTACCGCAGGCTCTTTTAATTTCTTAGGTCGTTAATTTATGCCTTTGCCTGTTCTGCACGCGGAATAAATAAGCATCCCCAAAAAGAAGCGCATCAGTTGCATGCTTCTTAATATTGCAATAATGAATGCTTCCTCCATCAAAATACATTAAAATGCCCATCCAAGAGGTTTATCCCAAGGTTAATTGGTACGACTTCGGAGTTCTGATACAGCCCTGTGATAATTGTACGAGTACGCCCTTCATGACTTTTTAGCTAAGCACTGCCAGGTTACGTCCCAGTGGCTTTCTTTAACCATAGGAAAATACAAGCCCCTAGGATTGCTAAAACCGCAAACTTCATAATTACATTTCAGAACTTTCTTTTACCTTGTCCATTTTACGTTTTACCGCGTCTCTCACCTCTATAATTCCGCTTCAAAAGCGTTTCCCGTTTCTTCTTCAAAAGCCCAGAAGTGTCAATTAGAGGCTTAAGATGAGAAACATCAGCCGGACTTTTTTCTTCTTTCTTTTGCAGACTGCGCGAGATGAAATTTCTCGCTTTTTAAAGGCGGAAAAAAGAGACAGCACGCATAACTGCCAAAAGTCATTTAAAAAGTCTTAATAAGACATGTGCTTCTGTTGTCCAATACCTTTTAAAGGATCTATATACAGCCGCTCTTTTTGTCATACTGCTGGTTGCATGCATAATTAGTGTAAAACTATGATTTAATACTAATTAATCCCTCATGACACCCTCCTTTTATCATTATAATTTTACAAATTCATAATCTCATCCCAGCTTTCACTTTCTTGCCTTCTGCATCCTCGTCGTCTTCAATTTTTCAATCTCGAAAACTGTCTTTTGTCACGCTAGATCGGATTAACTGCAGCTCTAACGGCGGCGACAAAAGCTAAAAGATTCCTTTAATAAAAGTAAAAGTCGTTCCTCCAAGATGAAAATGTCGTCGTCCGAGATTCAAGATTGAAATCCAATGCGTGCACTTGACAGGAGAATGAGAAGAGGGATGAGGAGTTGGATTCATAATAATAATGTTCAGAGGTGGAAATGTAATTTTGGAGTAAGAATGTGACGTTTCCAATTCAATACACCGGCAGCCTACAGTGTATGAATCCCTAATTCCATGAGTAATCTTCTGAATGAACAGCATGCATTCTCTTCAGTATACTTTTTACCCCTTTCTCTTTTTTCGTATTTTTCACAAAGTCGAATTCCTGAGGCTTAACAAATATTTTAATCTAAGAAAAGAGGGCAGAAGAGTCGTTACCAGGGTTATCGAAGAGGAGGAGGAGGAGGAGAAAATTAACTTTTGCAAGGGCACATGTTAAAATACGTTGGGTGAATGTTCTACTACGAGTCGGTACCGAGGTAATCTGGTGTACTGCGCAGGTGCGTGTTTTTTTGACACTGCTATGTAAGGAAGTGGTTTGGTGTAACTAAAATTTGCTGGATATCTAGAGTATTTTAGGTGTAACCATAGAGCATTGAAGATTCAGTGGTCTATGGTGTAACTAACGCGAAGTAACATTGCATAATCATGGTTCTTGCTATCAAATTGCCAAGTAGGCATATCAGACAATTTATAAATACATTTGTTCGCTTCGTGCCTAGCGCCTGATAATGTTAAAACGACAGTCAAACTGATTAATATTATTGAGCCTTTGGTTTGAGTAAAGAAAATTAGACCGTAACATCAGTTTGTATACAGGGTGTCCCAGAATTAGTGAAAAAAAGTAAACTGTCCTATCTCAGCTCTAGCTTGACCCACCAAAATACTATTGGTACCATTTAAGAGAGGAAAGTCTACAATTTTGTTTGGTATAGGTCAATACAGGGTTAGTTTTTATATAGGTACCAAAAATTCATTTACTAAACAGGCCTCTTTTGAACCTAAACTGGTATATTAATATCCTTATTTTGCCAAAAATGCCATTTTATGGGGTTTCAATCGTTTTATGGTAAGGTATCATGTCAAAGTACTTCACAGGTCTCATGTCTGTCCCTAGAGTAGCTTTACAAAGTGTTTTCACCACTTTTTTGTGTTTTCCAATTTTTAGCCCAGTTAGCAGTGAAATTTAGACTTCCCTATTCAACCCTAAGCTATGCCTATAAAAAGTGTGAAAAGTAAAAATCCAATTGTACCTCCTAAAATTGTAGACATTCCTCTCTTGAAAGATATCTTTATATTTCAAACAGCTCACACTGAAGCAAAGATACTGCCGTTTAGTTTTTTTCACTAATTCTGGGACACCCTGTAAAGTCGGGGTTGGTAGCAATTAGAGTTTTCAATAAACTGAAAACTACTAATGAATTCCGGTTTCCGGTTTTCGGTCTTTACGCGTCTTCGCCCAATACAATGAAATTAGCATAAAATACCGAAACAACTGAAACATGCGTCATTTGATAGTAATCAGAATGAATTTTCACATGATCAGATATGTTTAACCTGCATTTCACTTTCGATTTCGATATCAGCTTCAGTTCCCACGATCCCAGCAAAGTGTGCGAAATAGAAACAGACGCTTCTGTTTAAAGGTGTTTCAGTTTACGTTTTTTGCCGGCTTCCCTCTTTGTAGGGACAGAAGAAGAAGAAGAACAAGAATAACTGTTTTTCAGTGACTCTCCAGGAAGAAGAAGAAAAAGAATCGCTGGCAATTTATCTTTTCTCTCTCTTACAGAGCTACTTTACAAAAGGGAAATGCATGTTTTACAGGGCTAAGAATGACAGTTTATAGTGCAAAGAGATTGGTTGTAATATCATTTAGCTCTCATTTGCTTATTAACTGTTAATATATTAGCCTTTGATGCTGTACTGTAGAAACAAAGGAAAAGAATATAAAAGGCCAAAAGTTCCGGGTGGGTGATTGAGAAAGAGAAATAGAAAAAAGAGTTAAAACTCAAGCTCACAGCCAACAAGTATCCCATAACTTGATCCATATACAGTTATATACACGTAACATATTGGGAACTTAATGCTGTAAGAGTTTTAAATATGAATCCAGTAAAAGGTGCCAACATAACATTTTACCTTTCTCTTGACTGCATGTTGACATATAAAGGGTGCGAAGACGAGATTCAGATCTTGGGTGAAAGTGACGGCAACAAAACAAAGTTGAAATCTGACTCCGAAAAGACAAAAAATGGACATTGGGCGAATTTTTCAATCTCTTTTTAACAGCATTCCTAAATGGGTTTTTGCTCAGAGAAGGAAAGAAAAAGGGTAAATGGCGATTACTACTGATTTCTAAAGACACATTGCTTGCATTTATTTCATAGTTATTTTCAGAGTATAGGCAGCAAACACAGAGCTAGAGATTATACCTCATGTTTGGCATATTGTACAACCCTGTTCGTGCAGAACAAGCAAAACTTTTTTAAATTGCAGGTTATACGAATGAGTCTTAAGTTTCATCCGTTATAGTAACGATAATTATTCCACCAGGGGGCGTTGCAAAAAGGCTGCTCAAATTTGACACATAATACCACTAGATGGCGCATAAGTAACCAACTGTTAAAAGCTATTATTTTTAACATTTTAAGAAGAAAAGGCAGTAACTTTATGTTTTAAATGAAATTATATAAAGTTCTAAGCAGCTTAATACTCATATTGATTACCTTAAATATATTATTGAGGCATTCAGGGCCTTACAGGCTAAAGTTTTATGAAAATATGGGTTAAATTTAAATCCATTCCAAATTGCAAAGAAACACCATTGAGTTTTTTTTCTATTCCTAATGTCAGAGCTGCAACTCTCCTGTAAAAAACTCAAAGGCTTTTCATTCAATATGTGAGCAGCCTTTTTGCACTGCCCCCTATTGGTGATTTTCAAGGCAGTATTTGAATACTTCAAATTTATGACTTATACGAGGGAATGTCTTCAAGCAGGGGATCAAGAAATTGTAAGCCTTTTTGGGTACGGGTATTATACTTGAAAAAATCTGCAAAATCGATTCCGAGGTCGCTGAACACAAGACTATTTTGTTTCACCACCTGTCAAAAAAAGGTTCAACTTTTTGGCCTTGGTGGCGAAAAGTTTTTTCTTGGAACGGGAGACGTCGAAATCGATACGGGAACAATTTATTTATAGAAAAGAGCTTATAAAACTGGACTGAAGACCAGCTCTCTACTTTTACCCTTTTATAAACCCCTGCTTGTATCAATGTATTTTCACCCAAACCATTTCATTGAATACAATGTCTTTCTTTTCTTAAAAATGAAATATTTTCCATAATCATTTTCCACGACTTCACACTGCCTCTAAAAATATTCTTGTGTACAGAATTGTTTTTTTTTTCAGTACAATGTTAAACTCTATTAATATTCTGGCACTGGCCCTCACTTTAAGCCTTCTAATATGTATTAATTGACTTGTAGTTTCCTCTGCCTGATCCATTATTCTGTCACCCATTGACAAATTTGCCTCTTTCTCATTCTCCTCCTTTGTATTCACGCAACGTCAGCTTTCTTAAAATTCTCTCAGCAGTCAAATGAAGGATGGGCCCGTTAAAGAAAAAAGAATCCGCTTCGTCATATGCAAAAATGTTTGCGGTGGACTAATTTGGACAATCAATTGTGTGAAAATAGTCTTATATCGCTAAAATAACCAGTTTTAACTTTGAAGTTTGAACAATGCATGCAATGCAATGTTGGGCTTGCTCAAACTTAACTCGATCCAGTCTCTTGAGAATGTTAATTCAGCGCATCAGGAAACGAAGCTGAAAATGATGAGAAAATTAAAGCGTTGTTCGTTCATGAACGGAGGAGACCGCTGAGTGAAGTTATCAGAAGAGAGGTATCCTAAATTACTTTTTATGGCAAAATTACTTTGTAATGTGTTACTTGTTTGTGAAGATATTCGAATTACATTTACTTCTCTCTAGTATTTTTGCAATTTTGTCGAGTAATTGATAATTACACTAACTAGTTTGATGAGAGTGAAGAATAATGTTAAGTTATTAGTTATTAATCATTAACAGTCGATAATATTAGTAATCCCAAATTTCTACCCTATTCTCCCACCCCTACATACCGCGCGATTAAATACAAGACGACGACGATGAGCGTCTTCGTTCTTCTTGAAGAAGCGAAAATCTTTCTTATCTTGCTTGTCTTGTCATGACATCGCGCTGCTGCGAAAAGCCGATCTCAAAAGTTCAAACGTTGAAAAAGAAGGTGAAAGCAGTGTGTCGGAACTGAGCTACCGGGACTAATCAGCTACTATTATTGTGAAGAGGGTTAAAGTGGTTTTATGTTCAACGGATACTTGTAAATAGAGTAAAATAGTCACATAAATGTATGACAGACCTACGGAGACTAATCTAGTATTAAACGGACTATTCCTTAATTGAATAAATAAGTTATTATTACTGAACTATTCTAGTATAAAACAGGACCTCTCTCCCATAAATATTCCTCAAAAAGTGCGAGACATTCGTCAAAAAGGTGTTTATACAACGTTGAGGAAATATTCTCCAGTCGAGAAGACTCTGCAGCAGTCGTAATTGTTATCCAGTGCCGGAGAGAGTTGAAGAAAAGTGTTTATTGTTTATTTCTTCTGTGAATATTAAATATGCCGAAGCGACGAGAGACGAGTAAGAGTGAGAAGGAGGAAGAGGAGCAGAGACAGACTAAGAAAGGTAAGACATAAAATTTTGAAAAGTAGCAGATTTTGAAATCAGACACACCCCGCGAAACCAATACGAATCCTGATTATACCAATAAATCGCTTAAATCCAATTCTTCTAAAACAGTTCCTCGCATCTAGGAATTATTGCCGCTATATTGCAATTACAATAGCATGGCAACAATGGCCATAATATATTACTACATCCGGAAACATTTGATGCTAAAGCTGCTTTTGCTGGCACCATCTGCGTTTTATCGAATCAAGAAATGTTAACACGTACTTGCAAGCAACACTAAAGAAAGGAAGACCAGACCCCGTTAAATGGTTATACACGTTAAGTAAAGCCATCCTCATGAGTGAATTAAGCTTTAAAGGCCAGTTACTTTCTCTCTCTGGTGAAAAAGGAGCATGTTTATGTCAGAGTTCTAAAACAATATCAATCCCTGTCGTCCCAACGAACCAAAAAAACTTTATATATTCAAACTTTCCCCCTTCTTCTTCTTCTCTAAAACTCTACTAAAGCTGATGCCGGAACCAAGCCTAGAAAGTTGTTGTTGTTCCCTGCTTTGCCACACTCTAAACATACACACACCGCCCAACAACCCTTCAAAGGCTAAAACACAGGCCAGAAATAACAACAAAAAAGGGGCTAAAACAGCTTAGCTAAATGCCAAAGTCATGATTAGAACTTTTTTGCCATAAAGTTTGACGCTGGCAACCCTTACTTGCTGTCATTTTGCAACGCATCGCTGATTCCAGACACTGAAATCTAAATTCCATACCACTAATGACTTTTTCAAGCTTGTCAGCTCGATCGCAGTCTCCAAGGTACCCAGCAGTGAGTGATATGCATGGAATTGCCTTTCTTCCCCTTTTCTCAACCATATTGAATATGTATTCATGTCTGGTATAGCTTTCAGCACTGGAAGTTCTCCTTTGGAAGTTCTCTTCTTCCTCACCCTCTTGGCGCCTATTGTCGTTCTTCCTTCCAAAGGGGTTCTTCTTCCATCTTCTTCGTTCTTCAGTATGCAACAAGCTGTGAATGGAATATATATTCCTTTTGTGATGCTCATCCGTGTAAAAAGGATTATTTTCCCGAATACATTCAAACAGACACAATGTGTATTGTATATTGCTGCCTTCTTCTCTTTAAAAAGCTACTCCCAAATTCAATATACACCTTACAATGCAGTTTCACAGCATGATGGAGCACATTTTCTTGAGATGTCTTGATGAAATAGATGTTTGAACAACTTAATTCCTATTTTAACTAGGCTTTTTTAAGTAAGTGAATAAATTAGCATCACATATTGCCTACTAGTGCTATATTGTTATTAAAGTTAAAATGAATTATACAGACACTTCCAATCACTTTTAGGGTTCTTCTCCTCTTCCCCTTCATTTGGCGAGGCAAAAAGATCCCTTTATTCCTCTCTAACCCTATATAGTGTATATCAAGCCATCAAGTTGATCTCTGGATCTTCTTGGGCTTTGACGGATGAGGAGAGAGAGAGAGAGTCATGATGACCCCTGTGGAGGAAGAAGAGCTCAGACTTGATCTGGATTACCAACTGCCCTTTTTTGCAGTGTAAGCTGGAACAGCATGGGGCCGGTGACCTCCCGGAACAAGGGTTGACAGCATGTAAAAACAAACCATTGATATACAGTCTTTTCTTTCTCTTTTTACCACTTAAGAGCACTTTTCTTATTTCTTGAAGCTGATCAATCTTCTTTTCTTTTTACTCACTCTCTGACTCTGGTTTCCTGAAAGGAGTGATGTGTATATCAAAGAACCCGCTTTCACGAAAGGGAGCTGGCAAATAAAAATATGTATAATAGCAAGTTTCAGCTTCCAAAACAGACTAAAAGCCACTAAAAAGGCCCCTCTTTAGAAGAGGGCGCAAATGATAGAGACCTTTTAAGAACAAGAAAACCGGAAAGAAAACAACAGAGAGAGACACGAAAAATATTTCTTGGACCAAGCTGCATTTTTGCCGCACCAGAATTAAAGAGGGATCACAGGAGAGAGAAAGAGAGAGAGCACAAACCATTAGTTTTCTCCATTTTTCTGCGTCTCTCTCTTTCTCTTCTTTCATGGATCAGCTGTTTTCTCTCTTCCTTTCCTTACCTCTCTCCTTCTCTTCCGCTCTCTCTTCTTCCTTAACTTCCAAATGTACAACCAGTTCTGTGAGAACTTCCAGAGAGAGAAGAAGTTGGACGCTTCTGCCTCTGTTTTGCGTGCGCTCATCTATTTATAGAGTTGTGTACAACACGTGGAAATTGTGTATTTCGCATTGTGAATAAAAGTTATTCAGCTGTGAAGAGAGTCAAAGTGACAGTTCATATTAACACAGAGTGTCATTGTCAAAAAGCCTTTTCAAAGGAGTCTTCTTTAGAGGAAGTGTGTGTGTGCGGCCCCAAAATAAGAGTATAATCCTTTGGGCTCTCTACTGATCTAACTGGCAAAAAAGACTTGGAAAAGCCCTAGATTCCGCTGTAAGATCCGAGAAGAAATTCAAGGCTAAATCTCTTTTCCATCGCTCTTTGCTGCTGCTGGAAGAAAATAGTTCCCGTTCCCTTTTTCCAATTCGTTGGTGAAAAAAGGGCAGAAAGGGAAATATTACTTCCATTGAATTCGACGAAAAAGGTAAGCCACGCCTGATATTGAAGTGTATTCCATAATAAACAGGTTTGCTATCAAACAAGAGTGCCGGTTACGGTATAAAAGTTGAGCCAAAAATGTGCATTCAACAGAATTGCAACCTGCATTTCAAGTATTAATACCCTCATAAAGCGCAAGGTTTAATTCCTAGAACGTCAAATACACTCCCAGCAAAATATTTCCTTGTCCCCGTTAGGCCTCTCCCAGACAGGCATTAACACAGGAAAGATTTCTGGAAATATTTCTCTTCTCAGCCAGGCAAGCAGGGCCGTGGGTGAGTGAGAGGGAGGAAATTATTTCCACACACTCATGGACCAGCTGCTTGGCTGAGGAGGAAATATTTCTGGAAATATTTCCTACAAAAATGCCTGTCTGGGAGCGGCCTTAATGATTTCTTTCAATAAAGAATATTAAAAAGTTTTAACCCACTTTTCAGATTGAAAATATCAACACGGGACAGATTTGTGACTGCCAGCCGTTACGGTACGCCAGAAACCTCATAACATTCTCAGACAGTGGACTTACCAGTAACGAGTTAGTACTCTTTCAAAAGGTGAATACTACAGAATGACATTAGTTGCTACACAAGCACGTGCGCTATGTATTTATGTGGCCTCTTTTGTCGATATTTTATTTTATATAGATCGGCTGTCCAAATGATAAGAGTTCTTTGGCCAAAAATGATAACTCTTCAGAAGAGCGCGCTCACAAAGACTTGTACCATACTAATACTATAAAAGTACATAAGATGTAAAGGACTCTGGTGAATGCTTATTTCAAGCTAATAATAGAATTAGATCAAACATATCTGGCACATTTGGCTCCTTATCCTTTGGACAGCCGATATAGCGATAACTTTTTGGTTGCAGTGTAAAATGTAACAGCTATAATTATGAAACATTAAACAAATACTTATTGATAACAATTCCAAGTAGTAATACGTATTTAATTGGATTTTACAGGTCCAGAGCAGTCTCCAATGCCTCCACGGGGAAACCCTGAAACTTCTCAATTCCATCGAGTTCAACCGAGCAAACTGTGATGGACGCAGTGCCAGGAGGAAGATCTGCGAACACAACCCAGTCTGCAGTTGTGAAACTCAGGATAGGGTTATTTGCGATTGTAACATGGCTGAGAATGAAGAGGTGCGTTTAGAACATTAATATAAATTTGAACAATATCAGTCTAATGGGTCTAGTAGCTTTAACATTTGACTATAAGGGGTCTCCTACACAGGGAAAGAAATAGGAAAACTGCTGGAAAACTTCTCTTTTCCTCCTCCAGCTAACTAGACGTGAGTGTGTACTGGGAGGAAGGAAACCGGTAGTAAAGAGGAAGTTTTCTGGTATATTTTTGGTAGTTTTTCAGAGGTTTTCCTATTTCCTTCCAGGTGTAGGAGCCCCCTAACCAATATATTGAATTTCTTCTGGTAATTAAAAAATCAAAGTTGGAACTACCATAATCCCATAATCATGTTAAATATTTATCTAAAGATGGCTGAAAAATTCCTGGGATTGTTTTGATAGTGTACTGTAGATCTAGAGTTACTAATAACTTACGTCTCTTATCTAGGACTGGTGTCAAACCCGGAAGTTGCTGAAATCAAAAAAGCATGTTGCATATATTTCCAGTCACGTATTATTGTTTTCTCCGGTTCAAACTAGTATAATCCAGCAGAGTCTATGCTAAAGCTATCTAACGTATTACACTCACGTCACAATAGGCGATTAAATGCTGGATAGGTTAATATATGAAATCAATAAAAATGGCGATATCTTATAGGATTCCCGTTTGATCATCGGATTGCCCATCAAAAGATCCTTCAATTTTGAGAACAGTGTATCCCATCTGGAGATCAGGAATTGTAAAATGGCAATGCTCGGGATGTTCAGGATTAGTAAGTCAAACGTAAGTAAACGTCAATAAGTATGTGATTAAGGGGGGTCAAGGTAGCCGTGATCGCAAGTCGCTCGGACCCTGCGGCCCAAAGGGTCCCCGGGTTTGAATCCCCCCTGTGGCAATTGTGATCATGGCTGAGCTATTGTAATAAACCTTAATTGGTAGTGCCCTTAACAGGGATGCATAACAAAAATCTTTAAAAAGTATGTGTTTAAAGTGTTGAAATGATTGTGAATAATTGCTATAAATTAGCCATAAAATTGAGTTTCTATATTACCATCATTCTCCTAACTTGTACATGATGATATAACTAAAAACTCGTATTTTAGAGGATACAAAAATGCTTTTTTTATTCCCGGATCGCCCCTGGCCTAATCCCCGCT
>LR140382.1:0-17255 GCA_900659605.1 Tisbe holothuriae | reverse complement strand
TGGACACACCAGGAATTGAACCAACAACCATGCTTTCCATAGCCAAGACTCTTAACCACACAGCTAGAGAGAAGAACACCAAATATTGGCTCTTTTCCAATAAATTTATCCTGCCAACTTTGGTCTGCATGTTTAAAAATTATGATGTGCCTGGGCTTGAACCTGCAACTATACTATTCATAGCCAAGCTCTTTGTCCCCTCACCCACATTAGGGAAATGAAAATTCACTCTTTTCCAATAAATTTATCCAGCTAACTTTAATTTGCACTAGTAAAAAATAATGAAGTACCTGGGCTTGAACCTGGAACCATGCTGTCCACAGACAAGACTCTTAAGCACACAGCTGCAGAGATTAACTACAATAATGCACTCCGTTCCAATACATTTATCCTTCCAACATTAATTATAAATCATTAATCATAATCAAATCAAGAAAAATATATATGTAAACCACGGCCTATATAAATACAGGTAAGATCTTGCGGAATGCTTTTGAATATTTTTCCCGCTCTCGCTTACTTCGCATAACTGTTGTCGTTTTCTTTCTGCTGGCAGCCTGCTGCTGCAGGCATTGAGTCAAGGTGCTCGCTCCCCTCTCTTTGCCGGCACTGTCGCATAAAATTCTAATCGCCGTAAAATCCGACCTTTGTTGATATAGGCCGTGATGTAAACCAACAAAAATAAAAATGATGTAATTTTGGTCAACTTATATTATACTAAAAGACATGGCACAATATATCTGGTGATCAGGTTACAAATCCCCCACGAATTTTTTTTCCCGGACTTGATCATGGCTTTGATCGGGCCGGTCAGTCGGTCACCCATCCAAATGCTAACCAGAACCAAAACTACTTGACTTCGGCAAGTAAACCTAACCAAATTAAAATAGGAAGTAATTTTGGTCAGCTATTATTGTACTAGATGACATGGCACAATGTATCTGATAATCTTATGTAATCACCGAAGTCAAGTATTTTTGGTCCTGGATAGCCCTTGGATGGGTGACCGGCCTGACCAGAACCCGGTTCAATCCCAGGTCAGGTCTAGCCAGCACTCCAATACTTTTAGTATTTAGGACGCTAGTCAGGTCATGTACTTTTTTCTTATTTTTTGTTAGAATCCTTTTTTGTGCAAATAACGGCCTCCCTGACTAGGCTAAACACTTGCTGATTAAGCCATACTTCAGCCGTTTTTATTGGCTGGGTATGAGTTAATTTGATACTGTTGCTGACGAAGCTTTAATTGTTTTTTTAAAGATCATGTATTGGATCAAGATTTAATGTAAAAGGGGGAGACACTGCTATTAAGGTAAATATTAGTTTGTAGTAAACAAGTCGTCAGCAACAAGCTTAATTATCTTTCTCCAAAAAACAAGGTTATAACTAATTAATGTGCTAAAGGAGGTAATAAACGATTAGTTTTTATAAACCTTGATTAGGTCAGAGATCTATGGATAGAAGGTTACTGTAGACACTTTAGAAGAGGCAAGCTCTTATTTCAAATTCCAATGTTAATATACGTTTTATTCATTCATCTCGTCCTCCTTTGACATTCGTCATGAACAACCGCTACAACTCTTCTCTTTTTCCAGGTTGGCTGCGTCGACCCCGAAATCTGCATGTCCGTCTGCCAGAACCCTTCCAGCTGCTCCAACATTGCGTACCCGCGCCTCGTCATGGGCATCATGCCGGAGGGGATGCGCGGGATCATGATCTCGGTCATGCTCGCCGCCCTCATGTCAGACCTCACCTCAATATTCAACTCGGCGAGCACGCTATTCACCATGGACGTATACAGGTAATTTGATAGAGTCATATGCCAATGGATTTTGTAACCTATTTAATACAGGAAGTTCCGTAACAAGGCCAAGCCCAAGGAGCTCCTCCTCGTAGGCCGTCTCTGCATTCTGGCCCTGGTAGTCATCTCACTGTTGTGGGTGCCCATCATACAGCAGCTGCAGGGTGGTCAGTTGTTTACCTACATCATGGCAGTGTCTGCCTATCTGGCACCCCCGATTGCCATGGCGTTCTGCATGGCAATCTCTTGGAATAGGATGAACGAAAAGGTGAAGACCATTATGATGCATATTTAGATGTATTATGAGCCACTGGCTGTCTAGGGTGCATTTTGGGGTCTCATGGTCGGTCTTGTGATCGGTGTGACCCGCATGCTCATCGACTTTGCCTACCCTGGCCCCAAGTGCATGGAGCTGGACACCCGCCCGGCGATCCTAGCCAGGATCCACTACATGTACTTTGCCTGCTTCCTCTTCTGGATCACAGGGATCGTCTCGTTCATTGTCAGTCTCTGCACAGAGCCGGATGACGAATACAGGGTATGCCATTTAAACTGGCCAACATTATGCATCAACTCGATTGTCTTGGTTTATAGACCATCCGAACCACCCTCTGGAAGAAATACTCCACAACTGAGAGACCCGATGATAACGATGGCGCGGAGAAGATTGGGCCTGCGGTCCAAGCCCTAGAAGGAGAAGACGAACCACTGAATCAACAGGCAAAAGTGAAACTGACAATAGACGGTAAAAGAGTAATCTAGGAGTCCAAGATGGTTTAACTAATAGAGCGTATTTCAGACTCGGAGCAGCGGTCACCTATCCCCATCCACCACCGCCTCTTCCACTGGCTCTGCCCTGGCAGCACCTCTAGCCGGAATCCTACTGACGAAGCCTCCTTGAAGCAAGCCGAGCTCGCCGCCCATCTCGACTCCATCGCCAGCCTGAAGCAGACGCCGTTCCAACGTGGCGTGCTCTACGCCAACCTGGCGGTCATCCTGAGCGTGGCGACGGCGTTCTATGTCGTGTTCTGCATACAGCCGCTGAGTCAGGACGAGATTGATGAGGTTAGAGCGGCTGCTATGGAGAAGGTGACGGTTAGAGCGTGAACTATTAATCCGGTTATATAACGGCATTGAATGCTCTAAATATGCTCTGAAGTAATTAAGCCCGGTTTAAGAGTCGTTAATTTGGCATTGAATACTCAAAAATATGCTTTTAATATGGTAACAATTGGTCAATTAAGTACTCTGCTCAAACTTTTGTTTTACACCCATTCTGGGGTTCCACTTTATTGTCAATTTGATGCTGGTTTTCTAATTAGAATTTACCGTGGTGTGAGAGTTTAATTATTAATCAAAATGGGTCATCCTAGAGTTTTCATATTTTGTGTATCTTCTTATCTGACCTTTTTCTTATAATTCCTTCATGCGATTTTTAGATATTCTTTTTTCATTCTTGTGAAAACTTTGCGTTGCCAAAAATGATACTATCATCATCATCCCACAAAACACTCAGAAAACATACTCAGTAGTGGTATAAACTACAAATTAGGCATACAGTTAATTATAATATTATTGACATACCCTAAAACAACATGATGGCCACACTATAAACAGAGTTTGCAATATTAAATATACGTGTGTTGGGTAGAACAACAGGCAATAAAATAAACGTTAATAGATTGAGAGAAAATGTAAATAAAATATAATGTTAACTTCACTGTGTTTCTTCTTCTTCATTTTATAGTGAGTTCACTTTCAACTGGTAAAAAAACTTGTATTAACCTCCGTCTGCTTTCTAGTTTTATATGCGAGGAAGCAGAACACATTCCTAAGTCGGCACTATTTAAATCCCATGCTTTTGTTAGCGTTTAAAAGTATCTGTAGTCCCCGCCCGCTGCCGAGCCGGAGCTCTTGCGCCCCTTGGGCGGCGCCATCGCGCCCACTCCCCGGTCAAAGTCATCGGTGACGAGCGTGTGCGGCACGTGCGCAATCTGCCCGTGAATGTTGCGCGTCTTCCACCACTTGCGCGTGTCGTCGAGCACCTCCAGGAACTCCCCGCGCACCACCGTCAGCTCCTTCTCGTTGTTGGCCTTCCGCGGGTACGTGACCTGCACCACGCGCGCCCCTGACTCGAACAGGTCGGTCATGAAGGCGAGCTGAGCCTGCTCGAACCTGCTGAGCATCATGGGCTGCTCAGACTGCTCAGACAGCTCAGAGTTGCGGCGGTTGAGATGTTGTTGTTGCTGCTGCATCCGGCTGCCGCCGCCACTCGGTAGTGGTCCGTGTCTGAGTCGGTCTGAGGAGCCTGCTCTGCCAGGTAGTCTTCGTTGGGCCCGGCGCCCTTGTGGTGGTCGACGACGTCCTCCTCGTAGTTGGGGCTCCAGCCGTCCATGAAGACGGGCCGGTACGGGGAGACGTATCCCTTCCACTCCTCGGCGGCAATGTACCACGCCTCGCCCAGAGAGTGCCACAACTCGCTCTCCTTGGACGTGAGGCAGTTGATGAGCAGGTCGACCGCGTTGTCTGTGAGCAAGGGTGAGACCACCTTGGCGGGAAGGTTGGGGCCGTAGTGTGAATCGTGGGACGCGTCCACGATCAGCGCTAAGGGTGTGAACAGGAAGTGCACGAGCTCGGGCGCGTTCGGGTCGTGGATGTGCGCCTTCAACTTTGCCAGCAGGTTGAACGAGAGCTTGAACTTCTGGAAGATGTCGACGAATTCGCGCTCTGGCGGCGGCTTGGCCCGCATCGACAGCATCCCGTCGCCCAGATCCTTCTTCTTGCTCTTCCGACTCCGCCGGCGCTTCTCCAGCTCTCTGAACGCGGCCGCGGCGTGCTGCAGCCGCGCGATGAACTTCTCAATATCGTCAAAGCACCTGTTGAGGATCGTCACGTCCTTCTCGTACTTGTCGCTGGACGTGGACGAGGTCTCGTCGTCCCCGCCGCGGCGACCCGCGTCTGCGCCGAGCTGCGCCTGCATGCGGCCGCCTGCGCCCCCTGCGCGGTCTGGGTCCGGGTAGTGTCCTCCTGAGAGGTCTCCGACCTCAACCTCATTCGGATATCGGCCTCCGCGGCCGTGCAGATAAGACTTCATGTCCTCGACGAGGTCTCTGGCGCGGACGTTGACGCATTGGAAGATGTGCATTTCGGCGGGGATTGGGCTCTCTCCTGACGGAAAGTTATACACGTTAGGGACCACATTTATTGCCTTTAAAGCTTATTGCTTACCTGGTGGATGCCCCACAATGTAGATGAGTATATTGTTGTACATCTCCTTGGGGTCGTTGCTGGTGAAGGCCGTGGGCTCCCTGACGAGCGCCAGCGGGAACTGCTCCACAATGTCCTTGTTCTCGTGGTCCATGATGTTGACCATCTTCCGCTCCATGCGCATGAGCATCTTCTGCGTCCAGATGCCGTTCGTCTTCTCCATGGCGAGCAGCTTGCGCATGCCATCCTGGGGGTAGACGAGGTCGTTCTCGGGGGACACCGTGAAGGTGGCGAGGTGCTCAAGGAGGTACGTGGGGGAGGTCATCGAAGGGCCTGGAATAGGGGTTAAAATTAACCAATCATTCCACATGTACAAGTTATTGGTTGTTGTTAAGGCACCGTCTTTTTGTTTTCATAACAGTCCTAATGACCTGAAAGGAACTAAGTTATAATTTCTAGGACTCAATAGGAACTGCCTAATTCAATTTATTGTAGTAGTAAGTTGTAAAAATAATGTGTAGGTGACATGACGTCATTCCTTTACGTAACATCTTCAACAACAACAATAACGAAGCAAACGCCTCCATGTTTTAAAGACTCCATGTGGGAGGAACTTCATTTTCCAAAGCCAAGAAAATGAGGAGGAGAAATTGGGCTTGTTATACATTCGTTAAACGTTTAACGAAACCTGTTGTTGCAAGGAGGATCTCTCCTGCATAAAAATGGTCTTTTTCTGAATACTGCCAGCTGTTATCACCCTCGAAAAGAGATGACCACCGCATTCCCTTGACTATAAATACTTTTAATGCTGCATTTTTCTTGACGCACTTCTCTTGATTTACGACGGAAAGAGCATTTTCCAATTTTCACACACGAAAACATAATGACTTTTCTCAGCTCACAAAACAATTTCCCGTCTTATTACAAAGGATTTAATGTGAATACGGCGGTGGTGAAATTTGCAACGAATCTTTCATCAAGTGGAACGCCTTGTTATTGCTAGTAGTTTCACTTTTTACCATTTTCAACGTGCGATATAAAGGTTATTCATGCATATCTGGTGGTTTCTGATAGAGATGTTTCTCATTTGCATATCTTTTGAAGAAAATGTCTCTTCTTTCTATCTTATGCACCATCTGTCTGAGAGGAAAACTTATAAAATTCACATGATCCACTTTTTACGCACGTTTGAGAAAGTTTTCACTCTATTTCTGCATATGATATTTATAACATATTTTTATTTTTGAATTTCACATATTTCACCACACACAAGATGTAAAATATTTAGGGTGATAATTAATCCTTAAGAATGTAATTGTGGCTAATAATGAGCCTCCAGCTATGTCAAATTTTCTTTTTCAATATGACCCTTACAAAACCATACCTTCATTAGACGCCATGCTGTTCCTATCTGAGTTACTTGAAGATCGACTTGCCCTCGAAGGCATCATCCTCACGAGGAAGCACAAATAACGAAGACGACAAAACTAATCCGACACCTTAAGACAACATCTTAAACTGCATTTCACACACGATCACGCTCCAAATTCTCACACTTCTCCTCTTATCACCGAGATATCAATCCGCTGTCGAATCGAGAAATATCTCAAATATCAGCGACTCAAGGACGGAGGAGAACGTTCGTTTCGTTTTGGGTACTCTTGGAATGTGTGCAGCTGGCAGCACGCTCATATAATAAAGTATGACGAGGATTAGCGACACTGCTCACTCACTTAATGAATCGTCAATCAACTGATGCTGCTGCTTAACTCGCTCTCTTCTTCCTATTCCTCCTTTTTATTGCTCTTCTAAATCTCTGATGGCGATTTTTCTACTGAAATACTTGTGCTGCTGGTGCAGCTACATTAACAGGTTTTGCTCTTTTTTCCTCCTCAAAAGGTAGCAGCAGCAGCAGCAGCAAGCCGCTCACTCCGAAAAAGTACCTTTTGGCTCTTGGCAATGATGATGATGACGACGACGCTGCGCCGCCTCTATAGCTGGTCTTGTACCAATGGCTCAGCCGGGTTGGGTCTCAGTCTGACTGGCCGCCGCGCACACCTGTGCGGACACGTCCAGCAGCTAGCTTTGCCGCGAAACAAACTCGGACACGCCTCAAATTGGCAGTCAAGCTCCTCGTTTCTCGAGAGCGGGAGAAGTAAGTTTTTTAAAAGGCACTCTGCTTCTGCTGCTGCTGCTGGAGATATACAAGCCTTCTTCCGACCTGAGCAGTATATACATGCACCGTGCATGCTGCCGTAGCTTCTATATACCTGATGCTGCTGCCTGGTCGTTTGAATGGAATGCTACCTTGACGGCGACGACCCAACAGCGAGGACTACTTTCACATTATCCTAGTGGTGGTGCCCTGCAGCGAGCACTTGACCAGTTTGCCTCCTCCATCGACCCTCCAGCAAAGAACGAGAGACAAAACGAAGACATGCAGATGCCAAAGAGATTAACATGTTAAAAGAATTTGAAATTATTCTCCGTTCCCGCGCGTTCAGATCTCTCAATGATTTTTAAAGCTTTTTTTCACGATTCGTCGTCGTTCTTTCAAATGCCACCTGTGAAAAGTAAAAAAGAAACAATTTACGGCTGCAACACAATTCTCGTTTTGACGCCCCCGCATTTCGATCGAAAAGTGAGATGGAGAGGAAAAACGAGGCATATTAAAATGGACGAACAAAATGGCTCCTTTGTTTATTGAGGGGTTTAAAAGAGCTTCTATTTACCAGGTTTGAGCGGAAATAACTGTAACTCGGACGAATTCCAAGGTTCTGTTTATGGGTAACTTTGTGGCAATGGAGCGACATTCTTGAAATACACTCGCTACCTATTTTTTCACTTCAAATGGGGGAAAAGAAAGAAACTCTGTCGTTTTTGCTGGTTTTAGTCATTCGCCGCATCCTGTGAGTAAAAAGATAAGGAGGCCTTGGCATTTTTCGTACAAAAATGGAAGAAAATTGAAATGTACACCATATTATTATCATATATTTAACACTGTCAACTAAACCCCTGTATGACAGAGATCATTAAGTAGTCTGTTTCGCCTTATTGATAGTGAGCTCTAATAGCATCTGCAAGTTCTCCTCCAGCGCGTGCAGCTTCTGCCTCGTTCCCAGCTGCTCCCGCTTCAGCTCTCCCATGGCGTCGCTCAGCTGTTCCATGGAGACGAGACTCTGCGCGCTCGACTCGGTCGCCTTCTTCACGAGGAGGTCTTTGGCGATCTTGACCGTGTTCTCGCTGAAGAAGAAGTCTTTGACTTGGGTGCCTTTGCGCCGTTCGGCTTTGCCAGCGACGCGGGTACAGGTGGCACGGTAGACCTATAGGGAACATCTACATGTATCATACAAGACACAATCACTTAGTTAGTTAGAATATAATTTATATATCATTATGTAGGTTCAGCTAAAAATGAAGACCACGATAGGTTAATTCTACGCATCTACTTCTCTTTTTTTAATCAACAACAATCTTACAAATGTTTGTTTGTTTTTAATCTGATTTCTCTCGCTACTCTTGCGTATGTTCAAGTTTATGGTCCTATATGTCAACTTGTAGCTTACCCTTGTTCCCGGAATCTTGAAGCACAACACCTTGCTCTTCTCCGGCGGCATATTGGGCGATATCACGATCTCCTCCGCCAACATGTTAACAAAACTCGTGTACGACAACGTGTCCACAATGGAGATGTGATAGTACCAGTCGACCTCCTCCCGGATCTTGCTAATGTCGCTAACGGCCAAACCGTTGAGGATGTTCAACAGCACGATGACGAGCAGGAACACGAAGAGGACAAAGACGAGGTAGCCGATCCAGTGGTCGAAGTGGAGGTCCGTGTACTCCATCTCCCCGATGAACATGACGATCGTCTTGACCAATGAGAGCAGGATCGTGTTGAACTCCTCATTCTCCCCGTCATCGTCAATCACGGTGCCGTTGTTCTTGATATCCGTGACGATCTGCGTCTTGCTGAACACGTTCTTGTTCGGGTTGAACACGATGTAGAAGCTGTAGGCGAACGAGACGATGAAGGCAAAGTAGCTGAGCAGGATGAGCGTGTACGTCTTCAGCACCGTGGTGAACATGTTGATGTAGACGGGGATGGGCGTGTTGGGCACGATGCGGACCAGCATCACGTACAGCCGCATGAACGTGATGAGGATGATGACGGCGGAGATGTGCCGTAAAAGTTCCTTGGACGGGAAGGTGCTGGACATGCAATCGACGTCGCAAGCGGAGTCCTTCATGTAGTTCCATGGAACGAGATTGCAGAGGACGAGGATGATCACGAACCACTCAATGTAGTTCTCTATGGCGGTAAAGTATCGCAGCGCGCCCATCTTGAGGCCCTGGATGACCTCGCGGACCATGAGGACGATGACCATGATGCTGAGGCCGATGTAGGCGTAGGTGATGGCGAAGAGGTGGGCGGGGTCGTCCCAGATGATGGACTTGCTCTCAATGGTGTCGTTGATATTGGTAATTATAACGGGCTTAACGGTTGTGGTATTGGTAGCATTCCCTGTGTCCGCCAATGCAGCTGCATTGGCATCTGATACTGTCTTGTTCAGCGCTTCTACTTGCAAGATTGCATATTCCTGGTCCAGATCCTTCTTGACTTCACTCTCTCCAGAGTACAGCTCATTAAAGTACCAGAACAGGGACAGAACAAACAAGAGATACAGAAGGAAGTCTAGAAAGTATCTCACTCTCAAGCTCTTCAGCTCCATTTCCAGGAGCGTGAGCACAACCGGATGCCTGAGCAAGTAGTGAAGGTTCTCATCCTGAGCAAAGAACTCCAACCGCCTCGTGTCCAACTTCCCATCATCCAGCTCTGAGTCAGAGTCTGAGTCACTGCTTTCACCGTTCTCAGCTCTTGCTGACGGGATCAGACCCCGCTCTCCACTGTCCCCAACCGGGAGCACCGACGACGGCTTTCTCTTCTTCCTGTGCTGACCGCTCCACGCCTCCTTGGCCCGCCGCCGCACCTCCCGCATGTCCATCAGCTCGCTCATCATGGGGTTCTCAAACAGCTTGTAGTTGATCCTGATGTGAAACTCCTCATCGTCAATGTCGTCGCCCTCAGCTGTGATGCAGTGGTCGGTCAGGTAGGCTTCGAGTGTCTTTGGGTTCACGTTGAGCACCTCCTGATCGTTCTTCTCCAGTTTAGCTCCATGGGCTAGCAGCTCAGTCACAATGGACTGGTTAGGGTATGGTTTGGTGTAGTGCATCGGGGTGTTGCCGGTGGAGTCCTTGCGGTTGATGATGCGGATCATCTGGCTCTGGACGGCGCGGTTGTTGTCCGAGAGGAGCTCTTGGAAGGTGCGGATGTTGACCTCGCCACTTGTGGGACCGTGAACCACAATCTTGTTGTGATAACCGGCTTTTAATACAACATGCAGAACAGACTGCTTGAACTTGTTCTCAATGAGGAAATCGGTCTTGATGCATTGTTTGAACACTGCAATCACCTTGTGATACCCTCGAGTGGCAGCTAACAGCACCGGCGGGGTTGACCCAGGCACTGTCCCTGGTAGCGCCTCCCTTGCTGCAGACGCATTCGGGTCCACCCCAAGGTGGATCAACAACCCGACAATATTCGCCAGCTTATCATGCAGCACATCCGAGATTGGCTTTGCATTCCACGTCTGGAACGAGCACAAGATCTGCAGCGGCGTCATGGAGGTGATCTTGCGCATCTTGGCCTTGCTAGTGTCCGCCTGGGGCGCGTAGTCAAACGAGGACACGTCCAGTCTGTTGTTCTGCATGGCGATCTTCTCCAGGCAGTCAAAGACGTGCCTCTGGGCCTGCTCAATGCTGGCATTGGTGGGTGGGTTGGCGCCGCCTCGCCGCTCTATGGGAAGGTTGTCCAGGTTGGAGAGGTCCAGCAGATGGGCGAGGAGAAGGTGGAATGCGGTGAGGCCGTCGCCGTTGAGGGCGTTGACGTCGGCGCGGTTGTCAGGGTTGTCCAGGAGGAGGTCGAACACTTCGGGGAGGGCCTCGGTGGCGGCGGCGTGGATCGGGTACATGCCAAGTTTCTTGTTCTCTTTTGAAGCAGATGCACCCGCCTACAAAGTTCGAAAATGAGTATTATTACACATTGCTCGTTCTTTCATTTACCTTAAGCAGCTGTTCAACATATGGCTCTCCATCGTCCTCCTCCAGCGCCAGGTGCAGTATGGTCTTATTCCCAGCCTCCTTCCCATACGGCCGCTCAAAGTCGAACCCGCTCTCCCTCGCCCTCTGGACGCACTCAGTGAACAACGCGAGGTCATTGTCGTCCAGACTCCGCTTCAACTCAACCTGAAATGGGTCCAAGTATGTGGACATTATTGCACAAACAACTCCAATGAGATACTGAAGAAGAAGACTCACCGCTATTTCTGTCCTGCTATTGCTCATACTCTGTCTTGTCTGTAATTTGTAAACTCCCCTCTCAACTTTCCTGCATAGCTTCACTAAATCAATGTCGCAAGATATAGAATCAGGCTTAAATTGAGAAAGGCTTTCGAAAACATAGGAAGCAAACAGTTTGACCGTGAAATGAGTCCTTTTGGGCCTTAAAATAGCTGTGTTAATGAAGAGAAAGCCGCTTCGACGAAGAGCTCTCATGGTTAATTATTTATTTGTTTGATCTCATCTGGACGTTTTAATGCATATTGCCTATTAAATGAAGACATTAATTACTTGTCTGGTAATAAACTTTGATGACGCATATGTAGATATATGAATACTCCTCAAATACAAAGGTCTTTTTGTTGCTAAGCTGTACTTTTATTAGCATTTTTTGCGTTTTGGAGAGGTACAATAAATATAAATAGTGACATTATTCATTTGAAACGAAATAGTTAGTAGGTCAATATGAGTTTAATACGCATTTTCGGTCTAATCGATGGCAAGTTTGTAATTTAATATTTCTAAACAATATCACATTCTTACATTGTGGTTGTTGCATATTAGTACAGTGGTTAGTTATGATTGATTATCGTGTTATTAGTTATGTAGTACGTTAATTTTCTTCTTCATTATCACTGTTGCCTTCGAACCTCCTCTGCGTTGACAATTGGCACTCCAATAGAACTCTCCAGAACGCCATTAATACTCAACTGGCTTCCAGGAGCAATATCCTTTAAACTGGACCAAAGTTCAGCATTAACATTAACATTAGCGAGTTCCTCTCGAAGGAAAGTTGTCCTCAATTTCAGCCTAAACTCCCCCGCCTCTGTCGGAGCGACAAGTAAAGCGGCATATTTAGCGAAGCGGACGAAATGTTTGCACGCAATGTATTCTTCTTCATTGCATTGCTCGCTAATCTGAAACGCCCATCTGTCGACATGGCCGCCAATGTATTGCTGTAATACATTTCGTTGTCGTAGTACCCTGACCTCAGCTAGAGTGCCAGACCATGAGATTGAACGGCCCTCGAGGTCCAGGCATGCTGTTTGTTGGCCGACTGTTGTTTGCTCCGGTCCACAACTTGTTCTGAACTCAGACCAAGACAATCCCTTGTCCATTCTGGTTCCAGGCATTAATTCCTTTATTGTTTCAAATGTGCCACTTAGTAGCACAATGAGGCAGAGCAGTGTATTGATACACTTCAGTCTTTTATAGATAGCTGAATACAAGAGTACTACAATGGCCATGCCCATGAGCCCCAAGCGTTGTGGTCTAAACCGATCTTCTTCCTGAGAACTGTCTCCAAATGTGGCTGACGTCTGATGCACTGATTCATTGTAGATCTGACAGACCACTGATATGATAAGAGCAGCATTCATTCCACGGACAAGACCCTTTGAAAAAGTCATGGAAAACATAACCAGTGCGACAAGAATCCATCTCATTGAGTCTACGTCTCCAAGCACTTCAAGATCGACAGAGGGTAGAGCATCTTGAATGAGCAGCCATGGGGCAAAGTCAAAGCCAGCACTGGCCACCAGCCCTGCTGTGAACACCACAAGCTTGTCTTCGGCAGAGGGAACCGCGAAGAAGAAGTTGGTGCAGCAGAGGAAGAGTAGGAGCCACGACCCATGCACCAGGGATGCGGACAGTAGACTCGCGGTTACGAGGTTGCGTGATAACCGACTTAATCTTTCCGCACGGCCCCACCGTTCCGCCACCACCCTGCCCTCCTCTTCCGTCATGTACGCCTTGAACAATCTCCGCCACTTGACCACTCTGCTCCGAGACATGATTCGACGTGAAATCTGATGCAAGATCAACATGAGCATGAGGAGACAGACTGCGCAGAAATAGACGTTTTTCCAGGCCGTCCAAATGGCATAGCCAACAATGAGTTGGCAGAGTGCGGACCGGATGAGGATTGTTTGCGCCGCGGTCAGCAGGGAGAGGAGTGTGGTGTAAACACGCTCTGAGATTTCGACACTTGTTTGCTCTTCAAATGTCTTTAAACGGGCGTCTAGAGAGGGAAGATTCCCACGGTGGAACTCTTTAGAAGACTGGATCATCTCTGTTAATGTGATTCTCTCTTCCAGATTACAGTTGAGTGCGGCTTCATCCTCGTAGTTGTCGGTTATGCCGGAGTCTGCTGCTGCACTTAGCTGACACATTGGCACAAATGGTTTCGTGTTCTGGGTCATCACTCTGAACAGATCCTTTCCAACCCTCTGTGCTTGAAGATCCTCATCCGACATTGATATCGCAGTTTGCAGCTCTTTTAGCGTCTTCTTGCTTAGAACGTCTTTTCCTTGCTCTGCCAGCTCCCTCAGCCGATCCTTTGCTTCACGGTGTCCTCGCTCAGCCGCCTTGAGCGTCCAGAAGAACGCCTGCTCCAACCTGTACCTCAGCTCATCCTTATCCAGCTCAGCCGTGTCCATGAGCAGATCCGCAGCCACCCTCAGATGCCCGTCCGGGTCGCCCTGCACCGCCAAATCCTCCCTCAGCCGGTCAAAGTGCACGTCTGAGATATTCGCCTCAGACTCCTTCCTCACCCATGACTGCATCGCAGGCGCGCCCATGTCGAAGCTCTTCCACTGCCGCCGGGTTGGTGTTGCAGCCTCCACCTCTTGCACGCCAGACTTCCGCCGTCTCAAATCCTCAATCACGAACGTGTCCTCCCGCTGCAATCTCGGTGTCGGCACAGCCCTTGCCTGTGGCACCCGGCTCTTGAACGACATGCTCTCCTGTCGGCTGAGGTGGGCAGACATTCTTGAAACGTTTTCAAACGGCTTCTGAAAGAAGTTTTGCTCGCATTCCGAACGTTTTCCTCGGACAATGTGTGGGTGGCGAGTAGCTGTTTATGGACATGCAGCTGCCTATGTGTCTATGTGACCTTCCCCCGTCTCTTATCCCTGTGAAGTAGGCAGAAAAAGGGAGCTCAAGCTGAGCTCCAGCCGCATCTGATCATATGAAAGGGGGGCTGCTGCGGATGCTTGGGCAGGTATGGGAATATGACACATACAGCCGGCCGAAGGGGGAAAAGAGGAAGTGAGAGATGCGTTTAACCGCGAAGGCACATATTAGTTGTACAAAACCCCTTGATGTGCATAAAACAATTGGGGATATCCTTGCAAAGCATACTTCTGTTGTCCATGTTTCACCTTTGTTTGCCAAGGATTATTTGTCACGGGAAATCAATGTTTGGCTTCCGATTGACAGCTACTAAAAGTGATTGCAACAGTCAGACATGTAATAATAACGTTGTCTCATATCCTTGAACATTTTGCATGCTTTATGATCTTCTTGTTCTTCATATTGGCTTTTTTCAAAAGTGGGTCTCTCTATAGCTGATATATATCTGTCTGATGCATGTTCGATAGATTCTCATGTAAACAAATTTCCCTTTCTTTTTCGCGGAGTGCACAGCGCAAGATCTTGAGTTTCCATAAGATGAAGAAGAAGAAGAGCAGAGTCATTGGAAGTAGACAAACTGAGCTTCGTCGTCGTCGTCGTTTCTATTCCAGGGAACTGAATGCAGACGCCGATATGAGGAGAGATTTGGGCTGGGAAGGGGGAAAGCACTCTTTCGTCGGCGTCGGCCAGATCCGCAAATGTAAACGAAAAATTCGCCTACTCCTCTTCAACTAGTTGGAAGTAGGAACTGAAGGAAGAAATCAGTTCAAAAAGATCTTTTTAACCGGCTTTTGAGAGAATAATCAAAATGACAAATCCTCTACTGTTGCAAATGTTGTTGATGCTTGCCGTGGTTGCAAGCATGGTTGTTGCAGATGCTCAAATAGCAATTGAAGGTAAGAATTACACACTGCAAGCACAGCTGTATACTTTTTTTTCATTCAGAAGACAATTACTTTTTCCATGTGCAATACCATAAAAGCAAATGTAATTTAGAGATGTTCAATGAGCAGGAATTTTCTTTTAAACGTTACCTGCTAATAAATGGGATTTAATGGGTTCCCAAGCACATGCAAAAGAAGCCAATCCAGTATGATTGTAGGATCAGTGAATTAAAAAAAGCACAGAAATGGAATGATGTCAAATGCAATTAGGTCCCTACATATGATGTAAATCCAGCATTTGATAAAATCGATTTCCTGGAAAAATCCTTCTGCTTAATGTACCCTAGAGTAAAGAAAAACAAGCCTAATAGGCAGTAGTGCAAAATCTAGAAGTTTCCCTGTTTTAAGAGTACACACGGATGATAGTCGCGTCGCGTGGCAGCCCAGAGCATATTTATTTTCCCTCATCTACACACTTTCCCTGACTAATATCAATAAGCCCAGAAGCTTCGGCCCTGTATTTGAGAGACGTAAAATTTGCAAATAGTCATCAATATTTGCAAAAAAAAGATGAGAAGAGAGCAAGTAAAAATTGTTTGACTTTCAAGAATATTCTGAAGGTTCTCCTTAATCTCGCCATATGCAACAAAATGTTGAATAATATTAATCTGGTTCCAGGCCGTCCCTCTGTTGAGCAGTGTTGTGACACCATCTTCCTCTCCTCCCGCGGTGAGATCGAGAAGACTCAGTCGGCGCTGCTGGGCAAGTACGCGCTCTCCAACGAGCTGCACGCCAACAGACCTGTCTACGTCAAGAATGTCTACGGGCAGGACTACAAGTTCTTCTACCATGAAAACGGTACAACAAACGTTTCACTCTATGTTACATTATCTTATAACATATAATTAGGTATTGTGGGTCAGGACTCGCCCGGTTGGACAGTCGGTCCAGATCTTGATGGTTCCACACTCTTCATCGCTACAAGGCACACTGCTCAGGTGGCGGACTGCCCGGATGGCATCAACGGGGCTTACGATAGGGACGAAACCCTAGATTCAAGGTTCTATTCATCTTACTAATCATCAGGAAGAGCTTATTGTCATGAATCATGTGACCTAAGGCTTGCTACACCAGTACAATACTACTTAAATTTGTCACATTTAAACTGTAATAGACCTTGCTATGTCATGCTGTGTTCTATTCCAGCTTCTCTGTCAAGTGCCACAGCGACGAGGTGTTGACCCCGTGCTGCTCTCAGGTCCGGGTGAACGCCAGTGAAGGTCCAATCTCCACTCAGCACTTTGCCACCTTGGGCGTGTACAAGCAGGAGGGGAACTTCAACGGGCGGCCAATGTACACACTAACCCAGTACAATCTACAGTTCTTCTTGTTCTTCCGGAAGATGGGTATGTGTCTTGAAACAACAATATTACAAATAATATCATAAGATGATTAAAAAACTCAGGCCATTCCGGAGACGGTTGGACCATCAGCATCAAACCTGGTCAGAACGCCATCTCGGTGACGACACGCGCCCTCTCGGACTGCCCGAACGGCATCCACAAGGCCTACGACCGGGACCGCCTGGAGCACGCTGATGAAACATTCACCATTGAGTGCGTGGCTGGAACGGAACCGGAAGTGGAGTCAAACGCTAAGCCAAGTGGCAGCACTAGCAGGCCGCCGTATAGTAGCCAAGAGCCGAATGGGGCGACTGCTATCGCTGGACATGTGTTAGCATTGCTCCTTACTGTCCTGGTGATCACGTTCTAAGTTTTAAAATATATTTAATTGACATTATCTCAAATCTTCTGGATTTTCTGGTGGAACAAACTCTCCAGATACTACCATATGTTGGAACTCTCCGCTGTCTCGAGAACCATTCATAGGAGAAGCGTGCTTCTAAAAAGAGATTAATTTAAGTAGGAGCTTTTTAACTGCAAATTTAATGTCTTCATACCGCTGACTGCCGTTTCCTCTGTCCGGACGTCTTGTTCTGTGTAATTTTGGCTCCCTTTCCACTACTGCCACTACACCCACTATGCTCCCCACCC